>CAXIPT010000002.1:19235375-19308620 GCA_964030475.1 Tethya wilhelma | reverse complement strand
TGTGTGTGTGTGTGTGTGCATTTTTATGTTTATTTACTACATATTTACCATATACATCATTTTCTAGAACCCTGCATTGACACTAGAGAACACAACAGATTGCTTTTGTACAATGGCATGTGTGTGTAGAGTGCTCAATGAAAATCCGTAAGTTTTAAAACTACAACCATACAGCTCTGTACAAATTTCAGTTCTGTATCACTGCTGTTCGCTGAATGACCACCCCATAATCTTCCATTTTCAGGAGTTACAAGTCTAGGTTCACCAGTGAGGAGACAGGGCTGTTCTGTTTGAGAGTAATGACAGGGGTGATCATCCTCTATGACCATGTGCACCCTGCTGGTGCCTTTGCCAAGAAATCACCGATTGATGTAAGCTAACTATTTTCAGAGGCCACTGTAATGTAGTGGTATAACCATAATTTTGTTTTGTGTTTTCAGATGAAATCTTCAATTAAAGTTATCAGAGACAATCCAAGTCATTCGGAGACACTTCTGAATGCACTACGGTTAGTTTGAGTGACTAACTTTTGTCAAACCAAACTTTCCTAGGAAGTAGAACTTGTGTGTGTGTGTGTTTGTTTGCCATTGCCTAGCAACCAAAGTTTTTATGCCGGTCACTGACTGGGTGCAGTTGACAATGGAGTAGCTAGGGGTCACAGGCACCCAATGGCAAACAAAATAGTTGCATGTATGCCCTTAAGTGTGTGGTACTCAACCATGCATCAAGTGCCCCTCACTTACCTTAAGGGTCATGCATCTATAATGTGTGTGTGTGTGTGTGTGTGTGTGTGATTGTGCATCCATACTGAAACTCATTCCTTTCTCCTGAACACTGCAGGTACAGTACTAAGCATTTCAATGATGAAGCTACACCGAAAGCCATCAAAGACATGTTAACCTAAGAATTGATGATTTTGTTATATACACTATATCCACACTGACATGTGTCTCTTTGATAGCTTGTAGTTTATATTGATCCTCATGCATGCGTACTTGCACTCAAATGTGTTGTAGTCTAAATGATGCACTACTACCATAGTGAACCAACTAGTGTACATCTGTTACACTTTCAATGTTTTTTTTGTTGTTCCTATATAGGTGTTAATAAATTAGGTGATAATTTCTTCCTGTTTAATTTATGCTCTTAGATTACATTTCAAATTTACTTTTCTATTTATACGTATATGTACGCCTGTTGTTAACGACCCTTTACCATTTTAAACACTGAGATTGCAAAATAATATAATTGAACAACTATTTCAATATACACTACAGTCCATATCCTATAAAACATTGCACTGATGCCTATACTGCAACAGTTAGAATGTACATGGCACATTATATCAGTACAACAAATGCTGAAAAAGTGTAAAACAATGAGCTGTAAAAAGGATGAGTAAAATGTAAAGGTGCATAAAACAATGTGTATCAACTAAGGGTATGAAAAAAGGGGGTACATGTTATGCTGCTTACAACAGGTTGTGAAAAAACTTTATGAAGTCAAAAAAAAAGTTTTGTCGACTTTACAACTTAGTATTTTGTGCTTAAAAGTAATTACAATATTGTGGGTCTTGTAACACAGAGGTAGCTCTATCAGTAGTGAATCTCAACCTGCAAAGGTGAACAACAAACACACAATAATTCTAACATTATCACTCTCTCTTTCACACACAACCAACCACAAACATACATGTATACACTCAATCAATGTCTCTTGTGTATAACATACCACTGGTGGGCCACTGTTTTCATCCAAAGGTGGAGCATTGCTATCTGTCAATGGTAGATCATCACCATTATCCACCGCATTGCTGAATGCCTCATTTTCGTTCTTTAGGAACAAATCCACTTGCTTAGCCTCCTCTGAGCCATCAACGACAGGCCCCGCCCATTTCTCCAACTCCCCATTCATCAAATGAACATCTGCCACCTCCTGTAATATCAGTGTACATTATTGTCACAACAAGTGCAAGTGTGGGATCATCAATAATGCAGGACTTGTATAAACTGCAGGCACACTCACCTCAAGGGGGTAGTGCTGACTGTGCTCCCCAGTGGTGAGTCTCTTCCCCTCGTGTTCAATCACAGTAGATGTAGTGACCACAGAAGCACCACTNGAGAGAGAGAGAGAGAGAGAGAGAGAGAGAGAGAGAGATAAATTACTCTGATTCTCGGTACTTGTTTAAGTGGGGATGTATACCAAAGGCTTTGTGCATGTCACTACCGGTGTATTGATACTCACCCAAGGTTGACATTAGGCATTCTCTCACTGTCAAATACAGGACTACCTCGACGACCTTTGCCCTTCTCTGGATGTGAGATATCCACACTCTCAGGTTTGTCCACGTTCAAGGAGACAGAGACAAGAGCAGCCTTGGACTCCGGGTCCACCACACTCAAACGGTAGGTCCTCTCCTCGGCCTAGTTGAAAACAGACAAACATCTAAATATCTTACACAGTACACTCTTTAGTTAGCTTGATTTATGATACTAATATAAGATGTAGTGTGTGTGTGTGTGTGTGTGTGTGTGTGTGTGTGTACCTTCTCTTGGCCCAAGGATGGAGCATTGAGCACTTCAAAGCTTCCAGATTTGTCCCGTTTGATAACGTAGCGATGAGAGTCGCTGGGAGCACCCTCAGAGAGACGGAAGTCGACCATCACCTTCTGCTGCTCGAACTTCTCCAGATCAACATTTTCATTGAGTGGTGGGCGGTCCAATACCTTCCAGTCCTTACCCTCCTCCTGTGCAAAAGAGAACAATACTTACGAGCTAAAAACTCATGAATGCAAAAAAAAATTTAGCATAATTTTGCAAGAATTCAAATCAAGCATACCTCTTTTGCTATAACAAATCGTTGCTCGGGTTTCACATACTTATCGGGCTTAGAGGTGTCAGCCTTGGCACGTTGGGTCTGCCTGTAGGTACGCCCGCTGTAGCGGAAGCTGGTCCCGCGACGGAAGAGGGTGGTGAGGATTGAAGGTGGCTCGGGTTCGGAGAGCCTGAAGAAGGTGTGCTGCTCCACGGCGTTCTTCCACAGCCTCTTGGCCTGCGGAGGGTCACCAGTGTAGAGCTTCATGACGATGGCACGTCGCTTATCGTTGTCCGCACTGGAAGGACTGCGAGTCTCTCTGTCACGGTTGGCTGAGTCCTGTGTGCACAAGCCAGCAAATAAACTATGTACAACTTACATAATAGCATATAATACTAGGATATTATTCAATACAGCAGGCTGGGGATAATACACATACAAGTTTCTTTTCATTCAGGACTGGGATAAGATTATGTGGATATTTTTTCTCGGATTTTTCTTACCTCAGTTGGTGGGTAGTACTTGATGCGAAATTTGCGTCTCTTGTAAGAGATTTTCACGATATCTGCCCACGAGACGTTCACATTAGCTGGATGGGGTTCATCACTGGTGTCCTCCTCGTGGTCGTAGTAGAGTGAGACCCCCTTGCAACCACTGCCCACCGTGACCAGCCGGTCACTAGTATCCTGATAGGCCAGACAAAACAAACAACAATGGTTGAATGACCGATGATAAGCTGGGAGCAATAGTGGCTTCAAGTCCTCTTCATGAGAGGAAGTAATAGCTTAATGAGTGTTTAATGTGTCAAATTCACCACTAGATATATTTACATGCCATTCATAGGTGTACCATAGAACACTACCAGCCAAGACACCATAGAGAATGGCCTGTCTACGATGCTTGTAAATAGGTGCATCACTAGAGATGACCTCACACGTTGCTTATATTACACACCTCATCAACCACTTGCACTCAACCCCCACACATTATTTATATTTGACAAAATTTGTACCACTGTACCTTAGCTAGGAAGAAGTGTTCCCCATAGCGTGGCAGTCCTTTGGCAATGCTCAGGAACTCTGATTCAGCTTGAGCTGGTGTGTAGCCTGCCTTGGCCTTGTGGACCTCGATCACTTGAGCCTCGTAATTGTCAGGCTAAGTAGGTGTATGTGTGNTGTGTGTGTGTGTGTGTGTGTGTGTGTGTGTGTGTGTGTGTGTGTGTGTGTGTGTGTGTGTGTGTGTGTGTGTGTCTATGTGTGTTGTGAGAGACACATGGGGGTGTACGAGTTAGAACTATTGGCAACAACACTAATCACTAATAAACCCAATGAGCACTGGCCATAAACAAATCCCTCTACCCATTTTTTACGCCAGCTATGTTAAAGCCACTCCCTAGGAGTTAGTAATGATTGCACATTCCTGAATTCCTACACAGGTCACAATATCACCAAGATCAAATGAATGATGGTTATGTATTAGCATTAGTACCCAAAACAATAAAGGCTAGGGTAGACGTAGCAGTACCTGCACTGGTTTGGGCAAGAGCTGATATCTTGAGTACTTCTCAGTGTAACCAGGTTGATGTTCCTCTTCTTCATAGTCCCCCAGGGTGGCTATGTGTGTGTGTGAGAGAGAGAGAGAGAGAGAGAGTAGATGGGGCTTCACAAACTACAGATTCACACATAGCAATGTGTGGTATGCAGTGTGGTCTTTGCATGTATCATGTCACTAACATAGCAACCCTGAGCATGTAGCTACAATGTATTAGTGCATTGTGATGGAAGTTAACTACATGCTGGGGTATTATTGACTCTAATACCCAACAACAGACATTATGCAACACCTCTATAGGAACAGCATGTAGAGCATGGGTGTGTACATATTTAAGGTGAACTTTAACCAATAGAAACTAAAAGCTATACCACTGACACTTTAACTAAAGTCACCTACAGTGACATGGATACTACACGTGTACCGTATACATGCTATACCAACAGCACAACAACATGTATGTACATACCTTGTAACATAAGTGCAGTAAGACGAATGGCGGTCTCTCTGTCCACCCTCACCTTGTTGCTACGGATGTCGTCACACAGCTGGAGACAATAGAGGTACCTGGAGGGGAAGAAGAGACTCACTTGAACTGACAAGGACCGGGCCAAGAGACAATTGAATCGACCATTACATGATTCTGTTGCTAATGAGTTAGGACATGGCTTAGATATTAGCCAACAAGCCTTCATGAATGGTGCTCTAAGGTACACCATTCATGGCCCATTGCAATTTCAATGAATTTACATTAGGTGTGACCAACATGTGAATAGAATAATCACTGATTATTTTTATGTAAGGGACTCGTCAATGAATCAGGCTCTCATCGGATCTGATAAGATAAGGCCAGATGGGCTCATGTGTAAACAGGGCCAGATGGACCAGACCAGACCAGACCAGATCAGGTAACCCTGTTGTTTTACACCATACTACTTGGTTTCTGATGTACAAGGAGTGCCGGGACATACAATGCAATAGATAAACTACCAGCTCAGGATTTTTCACAAGTGTTAACATTAGAGGTTACACACTGGTATCTATGGCATGACAAAAATTTGAGTAGAAACTTGGAATTCCACTTAAGAATAGTTTGATGGAAGTCATATAAGGATATAGTAGACAGGGCATAATAGGTGAAATTGGCTGTGGGAGAGCTTCCATTGATTGTGGTTTTACTGGGAAATAGCTACATCATTCACACACACAACCCACACACACACACACACACACACACACACACACACACACACGGCGCATGGTGCGCGCTCAGTATAGTCATGCACGTGAGATGTATGCATGTTTGTATGCAAAGATCAAGACGATAGATTCCACACCATGACAGTACTGTCAGCAAAGCAGCCCAGGTGCCCTCAGAGTGCAAGAAAACACATCTCAGGGCATCCATTTTCAAAAAATTTCTGGGGGGCATGCATGCCTCCAGACCCAAGGAGTGTACAAATTGGCAGAGAGGAAATGTTCTACAAACCAAAAGAATGATTTGAGGAGAAATCACGTTTCATTCACAAGAAGAGCCCAAGGTAACGTGAGCAATTGGACATGGTCAACCAGAGCCCACCAAAACTATTTGTTTAGTAGGAGGAATGACAGCTATCAAAGGGAGGTTTACAATTGTAGGAATTTGATAGTTATTAGAGGATATGTACCACACATGCACCATTATAAACCCACCTTGAAAAATCCTCTTTCAGCTTGGCAGGATCTGGAACGTAAAACTTCACCCCGTAGTTAAGTATCCATGGTTGCTGTTGTTTTTCTACATAAAATATGCATTCAGATAATAGCAAATTCATGTCACAATAGTGACAGAGAGAGTACACTACCATCATGGCACTACACACCAGATTGATTCCAGGTAAGCAGCCATGAAAAAAATTCCAGGGCCAACAGCACACATACAAACAGGATATGCATGGAGAGAGCTATTAAAGCTAGACAAGGGGATGAGCTAGGTTTCCAAGTTGGACAACACTCTCTACCCACATACACACAACTCCCACTTCCAGTAGTAGCTCTACAAACAATGATAATACCCATAGCAAAGTAGGCTCATCACACACACACACACACACACACACACACGTCTCTAAAAACGTATTTTACTTACCACTAGGATAGAGCTGAGACTTGACTTGTCGTAGAGGATCCAAAAAGATCTACACAACAAACAAACAAACATTATCAATAATAACATATGGACCGCTGGAATGAAATGGGATCCCCAATGACGATATCATAAAAAAAGAATGCAGAAGTAGGGATTCAATGAAACACTACACTCTTTATTCCTAGAAAGCACAAACGGTGTTCAGTCCCCAGAGATACTATATGCCATTCCCGCTAAAACCTCAAGATAGAAGAGTCTTTATGCTTTGCACCATTAACATGATGACACTTCTTCATATCATTGATTCAATCATCACGTATAGTGCTAACTACTGCACGGTTGAAACTGTTGCAACACAGACAACATACAATTTCACCAAACACAAAAACACATATAGTTAATAACTAGGATGTTAGGTACAACGTTTCAGCATTAGCATATTAGCACATTTTCATGTATGGGAAGATGGCAGGAAAAAGTTACCTTCTGTGTGAGTTGGACAGTTTCTCCTTTGTGTTTTTTCTCATAGTCATCAGTGTAGTAAAGTGAGAAGAAGTCTTTCTCTCTTGTAGTGGACTCATCATGAGCTACATCAATCAATTCCTCTCCCTTCACTTTGCGCTGCAGGGACACAGAAAAACATGGCATGTGTCATCAGCTCTTCCCACCTCAACGTAACGTAGGTGAATATTTTCAAACTCTACACTATCAAAACACCCACTTACGAAACACTTATCAAATAAATAATTATTTGTAAGTGCTATAGTAAACCGCGAAAAATGTACCTTGAAGTATCCAGGTTTCTCCTCTCCATCCAGCAACAGAAGTTTCACTTCGACATTTCCTTTGGTGGATTTTCCTTTTGGCTCTTGGGAAGGGCTCCTGGTTGGCTCACGAGAAGGACTCTTGCTCTTCTTCTTGGCTACAGGCTCCTGTTCCTGTTCACTCTCAGCTGCTGGTTGCTCTTCTAGCCGTTGAATTTCAGGCTCTGGTTCGTTTCCAACACCAGCTTCTTCCATTGGCTCTTGCTCAGTTGTTTCTTCGGTGCTTTCTGGTTGTGTGGGTGTGTCAACGGACGGCTGCTCTTCTAGTGTCTGGCTTTCAGCAGCTGCAGACTGTTCAGTTGTTGTTTCAGGACTTTCCATACTCTCTGCAACTTCCTGTTGAGGTTCTACTTCAGTCGCTTCAGGCTGGGAATCTTGCTGACCATCCATTGTAAGGTTTGGACTTTGACGTAGTACTGTAGTATTGCACGAACTTCGTGGTCAAAATATTTGAGACCCAAGATCCAGAGGTGAGATATCTCTTCTGCAAAACAACCCCACCCAACAGGAAATCGCGCGATAAGCGTGCAATCGCGAATTGACAGGAACGACACCTTACCAAACTTGGATTAGGAAATTTACCTTGACCCCAGGGCCCCGAACTTGAGCTAGCTGACGGGGGCCGAGAAGGGCACCCGAGCCGATAGCTCTTTGCATGCTTTGGCCTCGACGACTTGTGCAACCGAGGAAGCAATCTGCCCGTAGTATAAAAGCGAAATGGACGCTTCCTGTCTTCCCTTTTCGCTGCTGTTAGAAGAGATCGAGCAGGCCTTGCGCCTTTCGCCTTGGACTGGTATATAAAGACCTGTCGCAGCAGCTGCCATTCCCTACCAGCAGAAATCTACTTGAAGTTCAGGTACTTGATTTCACAAAAATAAATACACCAAGCAGCTATTGGAAGGTACAGCTACAACTATATGTTATATCTTTTGCTTGGCATTTAATAAGTATAGGTTGTGCTGTCATGCTAGAGAATCAAGACACTTTAATTTTTAGCAAAATAGTAGCTGATCTTTTTCTAGAATCACAGAACCAAAGCTTTTTGTCTTTGGTTTGTAGATGAATAATTTTTTAAAACCGATGATTTGAGTTTACACATGGCAGTTTCTCAAGCGAAACTTTGATTTTTGCTAAACAAACTGTCATCTACTGTCACACCACCACTCAAGAGTCGTGAGTGTGAACCTTACTTTTGAAAAAATCTGAACAACGGTCCTTTGTTGCGTAACTGTCAAAGGCTCGGCTACTTATCAAATCATAGCTGCGAGTATGTTGTATGAATATATATAATTTTTCAATTTATATCAGTTTTATGTCTAACTCCTTAATGATTTTTTTGGCACTTAAATAGGGATGGCCTCCCTAGTGGAGTTTCAAGACATGCAGTTCAACAATCATCATCATCACAATCTACTGCAGATGATACCAGAGGGTTGTGAGCATGATTCATACGACATGCACACACTGGTGGACGAGTTGATATCAGAGCCGCTACCAACCCCTCCACTCAGTCCAGAGCACACCAGCTCCAGTTCAGTGTCGAGCCCATCCAGCAGTCAGTACTCGTACGATATGTTGGAGGAATTTGGTGAAGCTCTGTTGAACGATCTCTTCAAAAGCGAACAGATCCCTTGCGACGACGAAGCTCTCTCGACTGACAACAACATCAGTGCCAACTTTCTCATCCAAGACTGTATGTGGAACTGCTCTTCGTACGAGCCTCGCAATGGCAATGGAGTCTACACTCCAGCTCCCTCGCCACCTCCACCAAAGGAAGAGACAGAGGACACCGAAGACAAAGCAGTATCACCTTCAGCACCTGTGAAAGAAGCCACTGCCGTACAAGCTGATTGCATTAGTCCAGTTGATGTATTTCCTTCGTGTCAACTGTTCATGCCACAAGAAGAGTTGTCTCAAGATTTAAAAGCGGTGAAGACAAAACCAAAGAGGCATGCTGAGAAGAAGTCAACTAGAGGGAATCACAAGACATCATTAACTCGAAGCATGTCTGCTTCAAGTTACAGAGCAAGATTCCAACCTCAAGCCACTTCATCTGAATCAGGTGAGTTCACACACTATACTATATAGCAAGGTGATAAATTTTCTCAAGTAGGGCCATGCAGCCAAGCCCTTAATTCTGATCTCATGTGTTTATAGCTCATGGCAAATTCTGTAATATTGTCCTAATGCATCCTGGTTGATATGACCCTGCACAAGTGCCTCCATTGACCAGAGGAAACCCTTAACTTAATGAAAACAAGTAGTAGAAAATGTAATTTTTGCTACTACACTTACACCCACACTGTCAATTTCCTTGCATTCACTATGCTATACACTTTTCAACCACCAAACAGACGAGGAGATTGATGTGGTGACAGTCAGTGAACGACCGATGACGAGAATGAACACTCGGAAGCGACTCGTATCGATGTCGGCACCCTGCTCTCGTCACACATCTCCCACCCCCTCCTCTCCCTCGAAGAAACGCAAGTACCACGCTAAACGTCTCCAGAGACTCAGCTCAGCTGGATCCTCCAACTTCGAAGGTACTGAATCAGATGACGAACAGAGAAGAGCATCGCACAACATTCTCGAGAGAAAGCGCAGGAATGATTTGAAGTACAGCTTTCAAGTGTTGCGTGGACAGATTCCTGAGCTTGAGGACAACCAAAGAGCACCCAAGGTGACCATCCTACGGAAAGCCGCCGAGTATATCAGGCAGATCAGAGAGCGTGAAGAAGAAATGGATCTTGAATTGGAATTGGAGAAGAAACGTGAAACAAAACTACGAAAGCGTTTGGCCCAACTGAAGAGCACTCCTTTGAGGCGCTGAAACTACAGTTGTTGTTGATAGTTGACTAAGTGTCTGAGCTTAGGAGTCAATTGATACACACTACTACACACAGACCGACAATAACAAACACCACTTTGAACACAACTGCTCTCCCTCTCCCCACCTTCCTTCATACTCTCAAATATCTATCAAATGTGTATTCAAATTATGTGTTGTTCATGTATCAGTATCTCTGTTCAGTTTGTCTTTGTGCAATTTTCACTTGGTATATTTATCAATTCAAATTTTGTTTATGATCTGATATTTCACTATTCTTTACTTTGTCTCTCTTTTTTAAAAGACTTTTGAGAACTATTGTTGTTACACTTACTGGACTTACAATTTTCGATTATAGTACTTTGACTTTCTGTTACTTCACTGAAACACGGACATGCTTTAAAGAAAGGACCAACGTTATGTTTTTTTTTTTGTTATTGAGAAATTTGTATTATATCCAATCATTTATCAAGAGCGTATATTATTATCTGAAACAACAACAACAAAAAAAACTTTTCAAAGACATTTTGTACTGATCAACAACTTTCGTGTTGGACAGTAATAATTATTTTTAGTGGATAAAAAACAACACAACTTTTAACTTTTAAATATTCAATAATCAGAACAGAATTGAAGCCAGTTTTGGTGAAAGGTCAACCAAGCATGCACATGGTATAAATCAACCAAACACAGTACATGGTATTGTGCAATGCAGCATTCTTCCAATGCAATTAATGACATCGCACCCCCACTCAGACAGATGCCAGCATACTAAAATAGCACAAGAGACTATACCACCTATACAGGAGTGGGTGAGCATGTATTACACTGTTCAGCTTCAATATAAACACCACTACATGCCACATAATGGGATAGTATAGAAGTGGTATTGTTCATACATAGCCCCAGGTTACCCCCAGAGCCAAGAACTGCCTACACAAGGAGACATACAAGTGCCAGCAATTGTCAACTAACTTTAAGCTCCACCACTGAATTAAGTAGACAGCTTAATTAACCTCCTACTTTAGACAATACTTATGGCTGCATGACCTACACAAACACACAAACAGTCTGGGAAAGTGGACCTCTTGATATAAGGGCCAATTAATAATGATTTGTGTCTCTAAAAAAACACAATCTCAAAAAAAACACCAAGTACTCTTGAGAGTTGCAAGTGCACACTCAAACTTACACATAACTACAGCTGCTGATAAGATGGAGGTAGCTAAACCATGCAGCCTCTAGCTTTAGCTCTACTGCATGAAATGAACAATCAACATTCATGACCTTGTGGTCATTGTTACAATGACAATTCAATGGAATATATATAACCTAGAACCATGGAGGCCAAGTGGCTAGACTGGACAATAGAACATTACACATTACAAACTGGAAACTTGTAGGAAAAAACCTAGCAGCTCCAACATGTCAACATGCAGGGTATAATAATATGCCATAGGTCATTAATAGTTGGTGCTTGTATCCTTATGAATATCAAATTGCATTGCACAAAACTATATTAAAAGTCTTCACATGATTACATGAATTTAATATCACCAGAGAGTGCGTACCACACACGTACGAGAGCACATGGCAATAACATGTGTTTCACAGCTACTGTCACGTAGGAGTTCTAACCTATACCTAACAACAGCGATATAAATAAACTCAGTCTCTATACTGTCACATGGCTATCTACAGAGTGGCCTGACACAAACACACAAATATTTCTTTCTTTCTTTCAACAGGATATGGGCCTGGTGAATTGAAGGAGCATCCCCCCAGCCAGAGTGTATATACCTACAACAAGCTAGTCTCATAGTCTATGTGGGCACTGGAGACACCCATCAGTGCATACGTGTAGTAACCTAGATCTTTTGTGGTACACTTGCATGGCTTGAGAAGGAGGGCTTAGTAGTAGACCGCTGCCAATGTAGTGACCAAGCTATAGCTGACCACTAAGTCTATTAAAGCTGCCAAGCACTCACAACGCACATAGCTATAAGTAGGTGATACAGCAGTACAAAGAGTGTTCAAAGATTCAAATGCCTAGCTGTTAACCATTGCATGGTCATTCTGATGGTCAACTTGTAAGAATTAATGGCTTCCACACACACACACACACACACACACACACACACACAAAGGAAAGAGCTGACTTAAAGTATACTTTTCTTGGGACTGATTTAAAACCAAATCCAGTGGAATATATATTAAGTCTAAAATTACACACTGAAATCCCACAAAATATACAACTCCTATGTCCCAGTACATGCCATACTGAAATTGAACCTGACCACCAACACAACACAGAGACTGCGATCCTAGCAGCAGCATGACAAGTTTACAAACTTTAATTGAAGGACAATTTCCAAGTTTGAAAATAACATATTATCGCTGAATATTTGACTTTGATCAACAGTGTACATTCAACTAGCCATTCATTTCCAAAAGGCAGACAACAAATTGGACAATTCGTCATAAAAGCTACCCAACATTCACGATCAATCACAAAGACAATGAAGGAGAGACTCGCAGCATATCACATGGGATGTGCAGCTGCACAAAAATAAGAGGCCCAAGCATGAAAGCGTTTATTAGCACTAAAGCAAAAACTTTCTCACTGCACACCTTAACACCTAGGGACAATGAAGTGTTCCTGGGAGCTTTGCCACCACCTGGACTTGTTAACAACATTATAATGAACAAAAACACTAACTGACCCCATAGGGTGCTAACAAAACAGGAGTTAGTACAGCTATATAGGACAACAAGAACCAGGCAACAGATCAACAATGTACTTGGACACATGTAAACATCACACTTCAGTTGTTTTACAACCAAACAAAAACAGTGGTTAGCTAGCTCAGAGCATCCTCCATTGTCAGCCTCTTGAACAGCTAGATGAATATCAGCTCAAACTAAACAAAATCAAACCACATCACCTCTTCCATGAAGGGCTTACACAAACAGTATAAATTTAGCAAGGGACTGAGAAAGTACATATAGGGCAATGGGCATTGTGTGTGGACCAACCACAAGACGCTCACCATCACTCTCACGAGATTATCGGCTTACTACCAATGTGTAGCCAGAACTCACAAGAGACTACAGCTATACAAACTGAATCGAGAGCTAGCTACTTAGCAGGCCTGGAGGAGAAGGTACTTTGAGATTGGAAAGAGTACTTGTATACACAGACCTTACCAGCTGTAATGTAGCGATGAAATCATTAGGAACTAGTATGGAATGAGGCTATCAAACATTCCAGCTGAAGCTTCTAAACACTGGTGTTGGGGGTTGCACAAAATCACAATAAAGACAGATCACATCCTGCATGGTGATTGCAATAATTATGAATAATGATCAAAACTACTCCTTGCACAATACTGAAGAGGGACATAGCTCATTCCCTACCAGGACACAGTGACCATGCAATATTGCTAGCAACACCCCTGCCCAGCTTAAAAACCTACAGGAAATGCTCCAGTACATGTCATAACAAAGTTACCAAACACAAGAGCATGAAATTTATTTTACTATCAGTGAACAACCAAGCTAATAAGCATTGCATAAGCAATTATAAGAAACTAGAAAGTAGTTGGAAGCTGCTTATTATTAGCTCAAGTAATTATAAGAAACTAGAAAGCAGTTGGAAGCGTACTTCTAGAAAAACAATAATTATTTTAGAGGAAATCATTAACAAGGAACAGTCACTAACATGCAGGAGCTCAGAGCTAACAACCTCCAGTTCAAATACACATTTGAACAGCTATATATATAGAACCATAGATGGTTGGAAAAAGCTACATAGAATCCTTGAACACTAGACTACCAAGTATAGGCCTAAACACAGATTTTATGATAGTAGTATTATGCTCAGTACATAATTCCAATGTTATCACGTTCTCAAACACCTGGTACACACCAGGCACCCACACACTCCAATATTGGGATTTTTCTTCCTGTATTGTGTAAATAATGGAGTCATTTGACTTGACCAACATATTACATAACCAGCTCAAAAAACCAGAGTGAAGATGCAAGGTCACTGGTTACCATGGAAACCATTCACTAATTGTCTCAATAGTTATCTGCCATATCTGGCCATGCAAGGGCAGATGGTGAACTTGTGGTGGACTGTTATGACAAGGCCTGCTGTCTAGTGAGATAAGGTGACAGAGGGTTATCAAACACTGGCAATACCACACTTATGTAAATTGTCTCTGAGCACATCTGTGCAATGACACTAAGGAAGCAAAGGCAAGGAGGAAAAGGATACCTGTTCACTTTGACAACTTACTTTTCTACAAGGCTACAAATTTTTAACACAGAACAATTTAGGAAACGTGAATTAGTGAAAAGAAAGCTACACTTGGTTCCCATCAAAAGCTTACAATGTACTCAACACTTGTATGATAATGACATTATGTACACTAGCAAATGCACACTACATACATTTTGGAAAGTAATCAGTGTTGTGGGATGGTAGGGCTCGTAGTGTTGAGTGGGGAGAATCAATCTGTGTTTGTCCGAGTTGAAACGAGAGATGGCTCTCAGCAGGCAAGCACCAGACGGTGATCCGATTGCAAGGAATCTAGAACTTGAGCCAATCCTTCATGTAGACACACTTGGAGGGGGAAACAGCTCCGTCATCACAGCACTGGTCTATCACCTGAAGAGGAAGGGAACAAGTGTTGATGTAATGTTTACTTAAGAAGAAAGACAAGAGAAGTACACAGAATTTGTGTGAAATGTTGTACAAGATATACAACAGTGAAACCGCTAACGGCTTCACTTTTTGTTTTTGCTCATGCAATGGAGACACAAACACGACTCATCTGCAGAACACACAGCAATTATTACATCATAGAGTGGGCGAACCAATCTAAACATCTAAATTAGTGTCCCTCCATAGAAGAGCTTCCTTGTTGCCATGAGACCATTGCCCCCACACCAATCCACTGCCAAAAAGAACAGATAAAAACAGTACTTCCTCTGTATGCACCTAAAGGTCACAATCACCAAAGACATTTCAACACCTCTAGCTGGAACTGCCCATGAATTCATTTTATCTTCTATCATCATCACTCCACCAAGCTATAATAAGCTTTCACCTCCACACTAAAAGTCATATTATTATTATAGCAATAATAATTATTACTGTATAAACAATTCTAACTAGCTTCAACACTTCCTGAGAAATCTACTGTATGGATTATCAATCTCCAGGCACTTGCACTTTGATGGAGAGGGCAGCAGATAAGGGCCAGTAAACATACCATTGGGAAAAGATAAGAACAAACAAATTACTGGTCAGAGAAGCACCAATCTCTACAATGTGGTCTGTGGAAGGTTTGGGGTTACTACACAACAACTGATATGCTCCAAGATAGAGTAGCTGGTATAAGGCAACATCAATGGTGCATCTATGAAACAAAGAATGCCTGGTGTAGCTTTGTGTTGCATTCATGTTGTAAAGGCTAGCCAATAAACACACACAACCAAATACCTTTGGACAGGTGTACAATAATATTGCCTATTGAAATGGACTGTGTGTATGGCTCATTTAGACAGGTAAACTTCCAGTGCAACTTCCACACACTCAGGGACATATATAGCTAGGAGAACAATAGTGGAGGTATATACCATAATATTCTAGGAAACCACTCTTGTATTATCTTCCTTTATCAAACTTTCAGTTATCAGCTAACAAAGAATCAAGATGGTGAGTGAAGTGCACAAAGGAGTCTGGAGATGAGATNACACACACACACACACACACACACACACACACACACACACACACACACACACACACACACACACACACACACACAAGGGCAGATGTTCTCAACAACAATGAGCATTCTACTACCACTATCAATTTGTACCTTGGCAATTGCCAATCAACCAAACAAACAATCACTATCTATTGACACATAGGAACTCATTGACTCTGTGCATATGTAGCTTTAGTGGTGCAAAAAATGACCTCCACACATAATTGATGTGGTGAAGACATGCAATATACCTGGCATCCATATTACCACAGAAGCACACACAAAAATCATCACAAGCAAAAGTTCATAGCTCAACTTACAGAGCACACTCCACAAGGTACTCTACTGAAGCCAGTGTCCTGCACCAAAGGTTTGGTGGCTCTGTACAGCCTCTGCAGCTCTTCTTCCCCGTCTTCACTCTGGCTGGCTACCACAGTCACCTCGGCACGACCATCGTAGAGGAGAGTGTTGAGAATGGTCTCGATGTTCTCCACTGTCAGACGGACCTGGAGGGGCAAGTACGTATAATAATGTCTGAGTGAATGAATGAGGGTGTGTGTGCATAACAGACAGCCTTGTACCCAGACCCCTCCCCCTGACAGTAGGATCAATTGGCCAATCAATGCTCAACCAGCTGTGGCTAGGCTACACCAGACTACTACTACTATTGAGCTGATACTCCCAGAGGTATAGCTAGCTAGAGAGGAGAGTGGAGTGACTCATGGTGACAGACAGTCAACTAGGAACTTAATATGATAACAGAAGTGTTAGTTCAAGATTGGAAATCTTGAACAAGCCATTATTGGTGTCAGTCTGACTGGTACAATTTAAAAGACATTAAGTTACTTGTCTGATACAGCCAAGCACAGACTGATTCAATCCATTTTCAAAATCCATGCTCTACTGTATCTCTAGTGTCCGCATGACCAAATAATTAATGGAAATTAACTGTCTTGAAGCAAAGGATTTAGAGAAGCACTTTTTATTTCGTCTCAGATCTCAGATTTGATTCATGGATGCAAGTATGTTCCCATTTGACACTGGAGTTGCCACTCGTGTTGTAAGAGACAAACAAAATGACTACCACACCTAGCTCAGCATTTAAATCATAAACAGTATATAGCTGTCTGGTGTATACCTAGCTACTAATACAAGGTGTACTCAACACCTACAGTTGTGAGGTGATAATGCTGTAATCTGATTGTCATCCTTGAGATAACATTCCATTGCATCAACACCTCAGCCTGTGGCGCAACACAAAGGTGACAGGACCAGCTCAATGGGTGAACAACTGCCTCACAAAACCCAAGCAACAAAACATACAGCACGTCAAGTAAAATCGATGCAAGTAAACATGAACTTGCTCTAACCAATACCCAACCTCAAGTATTACTCCCTGAGATACCTGGGCAGTGGTGAGAGCACTTGTACAGTAATACACACCACATGCACACATACATGTGCACAACAAACCTTGCTGATTCCCAACTCCGTAATAAACTTGCAAACGTCACCAGGCAAGGAGTAGGAGGCACTCTTCCTGGAGATGGGATCCTTGTGGGTGGCTTCAGCTTTGAAGGCCTGCAGTGAAAGGTGGGGGGCAACTAATTATGAAACTAAGTACAGGGGCCAAAGAGGGCAAGGCACAAATAAGCTACTATAGGTGTTGGATCAAGGACTAGGTGTACAGAGATTTTCAACACAAGATTGTAACGATGAAAGGGGGTTGGTGAAGGAGGAAAGAGCTTAATGAAACATAAATATTGTACCTATAAAAATGAACCCAAAAGTATACACTTTCAGTTAAACTATGGGCTACAGTACCAGCTCACATTCCCCCCCCCCTTCAACTATAGAGTACATACATTCTATGAGGTCAAGCTGAAACTATTTACACACACCACCAGTAGCCAGTGACCAAATGTACATACTTGGCAATGGGGCATTGTTGTGGTGTACACTGGAATACAGGGCACTGAAAAGAAGCTGGGCCACATGCAACAAGGATGGGAGAGCTTCCGACAAACTTTAATTGATCACAAGATTCTAAACAAACATCATTCGAGTAGCATTGTGTGCTCAGGTGTATATATATGGTGATGTTATAGCCAACACACACACAGTCCTCACCTTTTGCTGGAGGAATTTCAAACAATGTTGATTGAGCACTTCGACAAATTCGCTCTCAAAGTCCTGGTCACTGTACCATGCTCCACCCGTGATTGACTCATCGGGAGTCAAATCGTACAACATGTAGAGTCGTCTCTTTGCCGCTTGAACGCTCTTCACAGACTTGACGAGTTTCTTGCTCTCCAGAGTCTTGAGGGTTCGTGCTAGCTGGGCTTGCATGAGGTTTGATTTGATACGGAGATCTCGAATCCAAATGCCCTTGTTACCAGCATCTTCGATGATTTGATAAACGAGTCTCTCCTCCCTTTCGAAACCTTTCGTCTTACTGCAATAGACAAAACATAACAGGAATGCAATACAAAACACACAGATCAGGTCACCATTGTATGTGACTGGAGGTGCATTGTTCACAGTTCCATGAACTAGAGAGTTAATACACACAAAAGTGAATTAACAAAAGAGGTCCTTTGGACAGGAACTGCCAGTGAATGGATACTTCAGTGACAGGGAAGTATCTAACTGTCTAATTTGATTGTTTTTCACCTGAAGGGACACCATCTCTTACTACCTCAAACAACCACCACAAATTCAAGATCAGTGAAAGGAAGTTGGACACTTAGGGGGAACATTGCACAATGTCTCACAATAATAACGATGATGTCATCTCTCATTTTTTTGCACAGGGTGGAGGTGGGTGGATCTTACCTTGGAGTGGAAGTTAAGGCTTTGAGCCTGTAGACCAGAGTGGAACCTTGCTTGAGAAGATCAATCTTTCCCTGAGAATGGCCAAGTGAAAACAATAAATGAATTACACTGAGTGAAGCTAAAACATGATTATGGAGGTTGGTGAAAAGAAATGAAGAGATAGATAATGGGAGAGGTTGAGCAATAGCAACAGAGGGAAAAAAAACATTGGGGAAAATTTTTGCACGAAATGTGGATGTAAGAAAGTTATGGCAAACTCTAAATCGCATGCATGCACCAGTCTCACCTGAGATAATAGTCTCTGAAGTGCTTTCAATCGTTTGGCTGTATCTATCAGCGGTTGGTCCTGAGTTAGAATCTCGTCGGTGATTCCTTTGGGGTTGCTGGCACACAGAGCCATTATCCTCTCCTCTAGGTCTACTGGATCCACAGGTTCAGAGGACTGTGACTGCAATAGTGGGGGGAAGTCAGGTGGAGGCACTGTGTCAGGATCAGGGGGCTCCTGCTTCATCGATGCAAACTGTGCAACCGCCATAGCTCCTACTAAAGAAAGTAATTGTAAAACAATACACATCATAGGCCAGTCTGAAGAGAGAACAAACAAGGAATCACAGAAAATTTGGACAACATGTGCTGGTGTGCTTGAAATAGAATACATACTCCACAAACTTACTTTTAGCGTTTCAGGAAGAATACTGAATGTCGAGAAGTACTGTTGAGCAACTCTACCACAACCATATACAAGATTTAAGCAGAAAAGCACTCCAAACTGAGACACTGGTGACCTTACATAGCTCTCCTCAACTTCAACACACAACCATATGGGGACTACACGTGGTTGAATCACGCATGCGCAATTGTTTTGGATGACCCCAACCATCAGCTCAGCCCGCGCAATGCGCAACGGGGAATTTTAGTATTTTTTCCTCGAACCCCCAACTAACTCGCGCGCTAGGTATTAATTTGCGCTGCGCAGAAATTATACGCATGCCTGCCAAATCTTTGACACAATTTTATTACCACAACTATTAGAACTTGGCAATCACTACATTCAACAAGTCTTTTGAATTAGTAAAATATGCAATTATTACTCCAATCCCAGAAGTTCAACATCAAAGATAAGAGTAGCTTTTGGTGGGATAGTGCACTGCAGTCAAGGAACACACTGGTACAGTAGATGACACACACACACACACACACACACACACACACACACACACAAAAATATACACACTATGTGTAGGATATACTCCAGGGTGGCCTCGGTCTCCATACGCATAGTCTGGTGAGCAAGTGAGCTTTGCCCGCTCTCCCACAGACATTTGAGCAACTCCTTCATCCCAGCCTCTTATCACTTCTCCTTTACCAATCTTGAATTTGAATGGCCTCCCACGGTCACGAGAAGAATCAAACTTCTTCCCATTTGTCAGAGTACCTAAGAATAGGTGCCAAATGTGATTCAGTGAACCAAAATGACCTCACAAGATTATCATAGTAGTGTGGGGGTCTGGAGTGAGACTAAACCATAGATAATTAACACTAAACCAAAGAATGGTACAAGGGTCATGTATATGTGCATATGTAGGGAATAACTGATTGAACTCTAGTCTACAATCTGTTATGCTAGATTAACTACCTCTTAACAGAAATGCAATAGGATATTGAATACCATTTTTACTATTTCTCCTCCTCCCACACATACACACCAATGAGCTAAAAGTATGGAGCTAGACTAATATAAATTGCATGTAACATGAAAGTTTTCAGGAACTTCAGAAAATTTTACAATATTAGCACATGTTAAATTAAATAAAGAAATACATTTAACTTTTATGTTCACCTACCGGTGTAATGCACAACTACAGTTTGTCCTTTTTTAGGAAAGGTCTTGCCTGCAAGGGGGAAAAAAGGAGGGGGATCATCACATGATAATCAAACAACATAATACTTCGTCCCTCACGACACAATAAACTGAGATACATTGCTTGTTCAGCAAAAAACCCCGTACCATCTCCTGGGTTGAGTGTTTCAACGTCTACCCCCATTCTTGCTTGAGCTTGTTGTCGATCTCTGCTCGAACACAAGTTCCACTCGTGCAAAAAGAATTTATGACGTCATTGCATTTAGGTTACAGTTAGGGGAATGCCCCTACTATTATTGACCCAGCTAGCCAGCATTGCCCATTATGGCCTACCAGAAACGTTTGAAGAAAGAATACGAAGAGCTGTCAAAGAGAGGACCCGTAGGCATCACTCTGGATGATAGCACAATGGAAGATAACATTGATACGTACGTGGATTGCTGTGTCTGGGGATCAGTGTATGTGTGATCAGTGAAAGAGGGGGAGGGTGCCTATTTTGAGAGAACCAAAGAGCTATGATCCACGTCCACACACAGCTGTATGTATGCCATACACACACACCTTAAGAGTGTTCCTGTATTGTAGTACATCTATGAGTGTTCCTGTATTTGATAGCACGTGTACGAAACATTTTTTATGTGCGTACAAAAAGTTTGTGAATCTGTGAACTTATACATCTAGATGGAAGATTCACATAACTGGGCCAGATGGTACACTCTACGAAGGTGAAAAGTTCATATTACAGTTCAAGTTTGATTCAAAGTACCCTTTCGATTCACCACAGGTTAGCAAACGATCACACTCAATCGATTATGTGCAACAACTGTGAAGTTATATAATTATTGTTCTCACTCAATGCAACATCAATCGATTTCTACAGGTGATGTTTGTTGGCGAGCATATACCAGTTCACCCTCACATTTACAGTAATGGTCACATCTGTCTTTCAATTTTGGACAAAGACTGGAGTCCTGCTATGAATGTAACATCAGTATGTCTCAGTATACAGAGTATGTTGAGCACATGCACAAAAAAGGTGCATTTTCGACACCCACTCAACTTGAATGAGCTTATTATTATGAGTACATTGTAAAGCTGTATTCAATCCAATAGCCCATAGTGTAAAATGATTATATCTGTACAGGTTCGGCCTCCTGATGACACAATATATGTGAGATTTGCGACCAAGAACCCCAAGAAAACAAGATGGGTATTTCACGGTAAGTATGTACATGGATGCTATAATATCCATGGTATGTATATTACAAGTAGTTGGTAATGGGTTTCATGTTCAAATGCTACAAGTCAGTACAGTATTGCCAACGTACATTACGTCTTTTTTCTCACAGATGACAAGGTTTGACACACAACGATTATCTATCAACTTGTCATTAATTATCACTGCAAATTGCTACCGGTATTCAGTATGTGTATGTTTATTCTCATTATGACTTTTATGTATGTTGTCTGTATTTCACTTGACTTGCTTCACGTGGCCTTTTTTTTAATGTTTTGTTGGATGATTTTATGCTTCATAAAAATGAAATATATAGCTATTGACACAACTTTGCAACTTGTACCTATAGACATAGTGGCTCTTAGTTAAGCACATGAAAGCTAAAGGGAAAAAGAAAATTTCTTGAGATCTAGACAAAATTCTTCTGTAGTAAATTCATTAGGATTGCTGTCTAAAGCATCATACTGCATGGGAGAGTTTATACTAAGCTAAGGAGTACTGTTTATTCTACTAGACTCTTTATTCTACTCTTGCTTACTACGCATTTTCTCATTGTACATAGACTTCAATAATTTCAAGTGGTGTGTTTTCATTGTGCACTCCCTCATCACCACACAGCCTGATCTCAATATCATCAGTAGTTGTCTCACCAAGCTACTTACAAAACCACGGAGGGTTGTTGAACTCGCAACAGGAAGTGCTAGGCCCGCATCTAGCACCATCCCACAGACGATCAGCAGTGTACCATGTACCAGGACGTTGGTCCATGCTTCCACTATCACAGAAGTAATCTTAAGAGGTCGGCATAATATCATTCAACAGACTCAAGCTTTTTATTACGTACAAGGAAATATAACATCTGGAAACACAAAACTTAATAAACCATTGCACAGTGCACACAGCATATTGTAGCATTTAGTTGCACAAGCATAGCAGAAATTGTCTCCTATATAATTATACACAACATACATCATGCTACATTATACTATTGATTCATGTGCACTAGAAGGTGGAATGCGCAGTAATGGGTTCACAGCACTAATGCCTCGCCTTGTCCATTGACTGCCACTAGCTTGTGCTCTTCCTCTGTGTTGCATGCTCCCCCCTCCTTGCTGCTGTTGCCCACTCTCCACTTGCATTGGATTACTGAACTGGTATTTGACAGCTGCAGTCTGTGGTGTTTCTGCAGTCCATCCGTTCATCACAGTAGGCCCAGTCATTGATAAGCTGTGAACGCTTCTTTGAGGAGAGGTGGTACTACGTTTCTGAGGTGGAGATCGAAACAGCTTTGGTGCATTTCCGGCTCCTTGAGGAGCTCTGGGGTATCTTTGGGAGTTTGCTAATGCAGATGCTCCCATGCTCTGTGACGGTAGTGGGGGGAAAGTTTCTGATATGCCAGATGCTCTTTTTCTACCCTCAAGATCAACAGAGTGGCGAGGATTGAATTCACCAGAGTATCTATTATACTGTGGTTGGTAGTTGCTAGGCGTTGCTGCAGCTGCTGCTGTATGTGACTCCTCAGGCAGTGGTGGCGGTGATCGTGAGTAAGAGTGGATGCTCGTGGCAGCTGCACGTTTTGGATTGTACGGTGTAAAGTATGGATTAACCTTTTGTTGTGGAGGACGACTAAAACTTCGATGGCGCTGAACGTCAGTCAGTTGCAGGCTATCGTCATTTTGTGGACTTAATTCATAACTTTGTTTTTCCGCATTGCCATCATTTCTAGCGTGATCCCTGGTGTGTTGACGTAGCTCTCTCTTGTGTTTCTCAAAGCTAGATATTGAGTGTCGATCACCGATTGATCCTTGCATTGATCTTTCAGGAGAGGACTCTTGCAGACTTCCTGAATGACCAAAGCTAGAGTGGGGAGTTCTTCTTTCAGCAGACCATTGTTCACGTCTTGATTGCAAAGTCTCTTGTTGCTGGTGAAGGTGTGTGTTTCGTCTTGGCGGTGAGCGACTTGCAGATTTCTGTCGATATGGTGCATTAGAGGCACTCTGAGTTTGGTGTACTACCATGTGGTGTGGAATTGTTCTACGAGGATTTGAAGGTGAGTAGCTTCTACCTGTTGTAGTATTAGCAGAGATTTTGTTCAAGTATTGGTTGTTGGCTCCCCTAGGCAGCCGCTCTGGAGATCTAGCCAGCTTTTTGTCTGACGGTACAGATGCTGTTGGAGCAGTGTAGCGTCTTTCAATTGGTGCATGACTTTCACTGGCTGCCGGATAGGTGGACTGGTGGATCAACAGCCGGCGTGCTCCTTTAGGGGACCTGGGGGGAATAGGCTTCTGTGTGTTTGAGGGTGAGGGTTGGTGACTCTGTGTTCTTGCGACATTCTCTCTCTTGTTTAGTGGAGTAGAGTGAAAATTAACAGTAAATGCTCGAGCTCCTTTTGGTGAACGAGGTGCAGCAATCCGTTTAGTTCTTTCAGGTGATATTTGTGGATATGGCATAGACTGGGATTGGGACTGGGATTGAGATTGGGACTGGGACTGGGACTGGGAGCTGATCCCAGATGTATAGTTTCTATGTGTGCGCTCAGGTGTTGAAACATCGCCAGAGTCACTTGCATGTTGTCCCCACGACACGTGATTTGAATGAGGAGAGAGAGAGACGGGGGAATGGCTCCATGTGGGGGTAGGGAGGGTGGGAGTGACACTATCACGGTTGTTTTGTTGCTTTCCAGACTCAGGAAAGTAGTGCTGCTCCAGGCGACTCTTATAATCGCTTCGTTTAGCAGGGATGTTCTTAAAAATGGGGAAGCCCAGCTCAATCTCGAGATTCATGTCTTCATGCTTGAGCACTTGACTGCTAGAGGCACTCGCCTCTCCACTATGTCTAACAAATGTCGTACCCACTGCTGTTCCCTCACTTCTGACTCCAGTTCCCAGCGACTCAAGATCGATCCCTGTGTCTATGGTGTCTGCCCTCCCAGCCTCACTTTCATCACTAACCACCATCGTCCTGTGATGGTGCACCGGAGCCACTTCGGGAGTGGATCCAAACAGCGGTGTGTCTATCACTGTGTCTACGATTTCATTGGTGTCTGAAACTAGGTTGGAGTTGAGTTCGGTGTCCACCTCTGAGTGTGTGTAGTCAGAGAAGGCTGGAAGAGACTCACTTGGAGTGGTGATCGTACGAACTGTGTTGGCATTCGTTGAGATAGGACTGACAATTGCCAGCGAATTGATCTGACTGCGAGTGCTACTTGCACGAATGTTAGTATCTCTATCGCTCTCCATAGCAGCCAGCTCTGCATCTGAGTGTATATCATGCTCAACTTCAATGGCTGGATTTTGAGCCGAATATGACTGTTCGATTATTTCGTCCGGAGAGGTGGCCATTGGCACTCCTTTCTGTCCTCCGGGAGACGTGGGGAGGCCTGCCGGGAGCATTGACTTTGGTATGAAGCCATTATGTCCAATTAGGGTAGGACCACTAATCACCACAGAGTTGCGATCAAGATACCTGCGATTAAACCTCCTCTCACCATTTCCCTCCCCTCCTTTCGACCCGGAGGTGCAGCAGTCAGAAATATGCCTCGGGATCCCAATCCAGTACCAATCTGTGGTCTTCTTTGGATGGAACAGTAGGTAGTATGTGAACATGAACACCAGTCCTATGGGGTAGAGTCCCACGACTAACGTGAGTGCTGCTATTGAATATGGCTCGTTGCGTTTTTCCAAAAAGAACAGTGTACTGATGGTTATATTCTCTGCTAGCATCAAGAGGTGGAACAGAGCTGCCCAGTATCTTGTCTTGCCGTGCTTCAGATTGAAATGAACAAAGACGTACACAAAGCTTCCTACGATATCAAAGGGAATCTCCAAACACCATCGCCGTTTGAACTTTAGCTTTGAGTCGTCTTCTTCGTCCCTTTCAATGTCTGCACAGCCAGTTGTCCTCTGGGCCAATAGGAGCAGCATCATCACTACCCAGTGGGTACCGATCAGCACAAACACGTAGAAGGTGTATGCGTATGCAAATACAGCCAGAGCCAGTATTCGAGATGTTATGAGACAGAAATACCACAGTGTTTGTAGGATGTGTGCAGGAAGAATGACTCGACGATTTTTTCCCGAGACACGATCGTTGGTTGCAAAAGTGAGAATGGAGTAGGCCAAGGATATGATGCACAGTCCCAGTGAGACAAGGACAGCTGGAGATGTGGGGTCAAAGGTCATAGTCTGGGGGTCTACAGCTGTGAGTATTGCGTAGAGGTGGACGATGATGAGAGGTGTGGATATGAGTGTGCCGTGGAGGAAACGGACGAGGATGGTGTCACGTCTCAAGTAAGGAAGGTTGCTCCTCTTGCCAATGATGGTGAGATAGATGAGTTGGGCATAGCTGTGTGTGTGTGTGTGTGTGTGTGTGTGTGTGTGTGGTGTGTGTACGTGAATGTGTGTATTTTCAACCACATTCTATCGTAATATTATGCTCGTGAGTGTTTATTGTATCTATTTACCATACAATTACTGCCCTCATTCTCCCTAATATCAATTGAACAAAAGAGGTAACAACACATTGCTTTATAATTACACTGGGTACATCTGCACATTCCTCTTCATATGGACAATGTACAACAGTACCTCTTATTTTATTTCCACGACTATCAGATCTCAATTACAGAACAACTATATCACAATAACCACACTGCATTCTATGGTTGGTGCAGATACAATGGACTAAAATGGATATATATACACACACCTTATGAAAAATGGGTGGTAGTATACACCACCATGCAGTCATTTGTATTATACACAAACTGAATAAAATTATTGTGCAATACTATATGAATGACAACATACAAGATGGGAGTCAATCACACAAAGAGACTTTGGAGCCACCAAGCTGTAGCGAAGGGTATGTGATAGTGCCCTAATTCACTTAGATCTAAGTGACAGCCATGTTTTAGAGGTCTGGCTGGTTTTTTGATGCACACATTATGTACACATGTAGCGGGACCAGACCCACATCAGTGTATGCCAACCTCCAACAGATACACCCACCCATCCCAAAAATTGTGTACGAACACACACACACACACACACACACAAACTCAGATGCACTTAAGCACACGTACACAGTTAGTGATGAGTGTGCAATATTGGCACTAGTGCCGACCATCTCAGATCAGGCGTATAGCACAATCGAAGGCAATAAGGCTTCTGCTGTTAAGGCACTATAATATATCAGCATCCACCTGTGAGATGTACATCATAATGGAAGAGAATTAGTACAATTAAGTTGTGGTAATGAAAAGACAAATAGGCTCAATGGCCTCAAAGGACACTAATATAGTCTGAACTCTGCTGTATAAGTGTGTGTGTTGCTTATAGGTGGGAGCCAAAGGGCCATGGGAAAGAGAGAAAGTATGTAACTTTAGTTCAGAAATGCAAGCATGTTTGTCATTTCTGTTAACTAATACGGTTTAGATCAATTGAATAGGTTGTGTATGCCGGTATGTCCAGTGAGCTCTCAGTCTAAATGTAGTCCCATGGCAGTAGGGGAGCTTTGATTCGGTGGCAAAGGGTGATGAAAGGGTGTTAGAATGCTTAATGTGGCCAAGTTGGAGAGTACAGTTGCATTTATCACCATGGTAGCGGTGTACCTTTATTGGATCATTTTCTAGATACTCACACTTTCAAAATGTAGACACTCTTCAAAATGCAAAGGTGTGTGGAGTGTGTCACGATCGCTTTGTGACTCTGTGGGGGCAGAGATGTCCATACAAGGACCAGGAGAGGTTATAGTTGTTAGTCATATTGCTGTTTACTCAAGCTGTGTTGGAACACAATGGACAGCCAGCATCAGAGGCTACAACAACTGACAAGTTTAGCCATATGTTGTGATGGTCGAAACAAGTGGTATAAAAACTTGGAGATAATGCAATAACAACTATAACCAGTAGTAGGGTAAAATCTAATAAAAGGCTGGAAGAGGTAAAATTTGAGGTTTTGGTGGTGGTGTTTTTTTAACCCCAAGGAAGGCTTCACACACTTCATGTTGGTTCCACAGAATTAGGTAATGAAATCAAAAAATGTTCAGTGTACCATGATTTGAGCACAAACACTTGGTACATTGGAATTCACAATTGCTTCGAAAGAGTACCACCCACTGACATTGCAAGCACAGCAGGGCATGCATGCACATATGCAACAACTTCTAAAATAAACACACATAAACACAGCTGGGCCAGAGAGCAAGCATCAAGTGAATTGATGTAACCACAATTCAAAGATCTCAGATCTGGAGAGTACAATGATCGAACTCATGGCACCTGCTTTGAGGAAACACACAAGACCACAACATAGATCTGTTTGTGGTGCATGTGGTCTGCCATTAAATGCATTATAATGTAACACAGTAATTGTAATGACCTTAGTCATCCTGTTCTCTATTGAGAGGACAAAGCCACATGCCCAAATCATCTGGTTTTGTTTGGCTTAGAGAACAGACTCCTACTATTGGCTTCACAATTGAATTTCTTAAACAAGTGATCCGTGTTTAAGAGCTAAGCTTTATTCAGCCATCAACAGCACTGAATGTACATCAAGCATAACGTTTTAGTGTTTTGCATGCATGCCACACATTATTACGAGTACATTATTAACCAGTATGGGTGTATGCACGTGTATTTATTTGTACCAAACTACATGCTCACCACCAAGTTATGCAAAGAATGTACAATAACAATGTGTCTCTAGTTGACTCAATGGCTCAATATCAAATACCTATCACATCTGCTAATATATACAGCCAACGTCTATGGACACTATAGTACAAGACACCGAAGCTGCATACCATATTATTAATCACTAATCAACAAAGCACACTCCCTTACCGATAGACAATTCCAAGGAACATTGTATGCAAGGCGACGGCTGCAATCGTGAATTTCTTTCGATATTCAATGAACTCGAGATTGTGAGGATCGCTTTCTTTCCTCTTGCGATGAAACCGATCGTGATTGTAGTACAGCACCAGTGATACGGTTGCAATGATTACTCTGGGCAAGGCGGTGAAACCTAACATGAGAGCGAACAAGATGTACAGGTTTTGCGTCCCATAAAAGTAAGCCACCCAAACAACCACAAACAGCTCCAAGATGTATAGGAGGATCGATACCAGCCAGGAGAAGATATGCCAAGTGTTCATTAAACATTGAGCTGCTGGGTGTCTCTCTTCATTTGAATAGAGCCTGTAGAGCTCAATAGGCTGTGTTGTGCTTGTTGTTGCTACAACGGCTGCCTGCGGTGGATTGTGAGGTGTGTCTCCATCCTGATTGTAGAAAGACATTCTTGTGTGTTCCACTGAGACATGCAAAGAGACAAAGAAAAATACATTAGCGATTGATATGCACAGAGTTTAATGTACGCTATACAAGATGGCATCTATAGTAGATCGACTGGAACGGTGTACAAACAAGAGCTGTGTGTCAGAATATGCGTAATATTGATCATTGTAATGGAATTCTAAGAAATTCTTGACCTAACTTTCAGACACAACATTCCAAACAATTAAAGTGATCGTATTCATATCAGTAGTCACTACAGCAAGCAGCTGCATGCACTTATGGATACTAGTAGAACTGTACAGCTGTAAGCCAAGACTGATTGTGGTGAAAGTATTATAATGGAGTGTTGCTGTGGCTTTGCAATCTGCAAGTAGTTTGTCAGACATACTATGTCATGCTAGCTCTGCTGGGAAATAGACTGGTGTATGAATCTACTTGGAATAAAGCAGAAAGGGGAGTGCCCAATGCTTCAGTAAAGGAAACATTTGAGTTATCTTTTTTATACAGAAACCACAATCTAGTTTTTATCCATGTTCAGCTTGATTACAAGAGCACACATACAGTGATTCTTGAGAGGTATCGATTGGGTGAATGTTATTCATTCGACAAATGCTGCAATGAAACAGTTTTATTGCATCGCTTACCACTTATTTTATGCTTTCAGAGCGAATGCCAGTTTGAGATACCTGCTTCAGTAAAGACACTCTTCAAGTTTTCTGCTCTTCTTTTGTTGCATCGCCGCAAAACCGAGCTAACGACCAACAAAACGAAGCCCCTCCCTCTAACATCTCCGGAAACTACAGTTTACGGGCTGAAAACGGAAAGACAATTGACCAACTACAACAGTATTAATGGTTTGGGACTGACTGATAAACACTAACGTTAATAATAGAGCATAAATATAGTTATCAACAACAATAATAATGGTAAGAAAGACAGAAAGAAAGGAACTGTTTTAAGCACAAGCAGAAGTCAATGCAACATTGATTCACACACAAATAATTCTAGGGAGAAAGACGAACATGCATGTATAATTATTAAGACAGGCAAGAATAATATTATTAACGTTTACAGGAGCCATTAAGCATGAGGACGTGGCACAGTCATGGGTAGACGTGCCACACTCTTGTCCACCTTGATGTACGGGATGAGGTTCTCATTGAACCAATCCTCGGTGAACTGGAGGTGATCGAAGGGAGCTGAGAGGAAATGAAGTCGACCAGTGGAATTCAGATGCTGCAAACCCAGCAAGTCCTAGAGCAGCCAGGAGGGGGAAAAGAAAGCATAAAATCAGTATCTCACGACAATGATGTAGGCTCACCTTGGTCCAAATATCGCTCTCAAAGAGAGTGTACGTTTCCTTGTCTTGGTTTTCCTTATAGAAACCAAACCACTGCATGTATAAAGGTTTACCACCAATTCTTGGATTATAAACTGAAATTAGAAAGGTACTATTAGTACAAACCTCACTCTCTCTGGGCTGAACCATGGTATCTTCAGTGAATTTGACCAAAACAAGATTAGAAATATTGGACAAACGATTCTTGTAGTCCTGGTTGAATTCCTGTGAGTCAAGAGGGGGAAAAAAAGGTACAATAAAATTAACTAGACAAGAGTAAAAATTACACTTATTATAATAGTAATTTTGCTTACATTTTCTTGGTTGATATCTGGCAAAAAGTTGCACTTGGCTCGATACTCGGCTAGGTTGAAAGGGTCGTGCCAGTATTCAGCTTGAACAAGACTGCAGCAGTATTAAAGCATGACACAAACAAGACACAGCACCATAGACATCATCTCACTGTTTCTGTATCTCGGAGATGTAAGCACCAATGTTGAGCAGTTTACGCATCTCATCACACAGGGTATGGTTTACCCCAATACATCTTGGGAATCCAAACACCCCCTGGTGCTGACCACCCACTGAGATGAGGTTGAGCACTTTCACTTGAGGACATTGTTGCACAATAGCACGCCTGGTATGAGTGCACACAACAGAGAGAGAGAGAGAGAGAGAGAGAGAGAGAGAGAGAGAGAGAGAGAGAGAGAGATGGTGACCTCAATACTTGCATTGGAAAGCAAGTCAGGATAATAAATTGCTTAAAAATGTCAGTCACAAAGCATAACATTACTATCATACATGTAAATTACAGGTGTGAGTTGTTTTTTGTAACTTGGAAGTGATTGGTAGGTGCTATATTACTCTGTACAGCACATATTGTGTACTTGAAATACTCTATTACAAAATGCCTCTTCTGATCTCACAATGGTTGTGCTGATGTCGTTTGTAAGTGCTTTACATAGATCACACATCTGCTCACCAGAACTGCCCTCCCTGTGAGAATCCGATCACGTTAAATCCATCCTTAAGAGTGGCATCCTGTGAGAGGTTCTTGCACACCAGGTCGATCTGATCGTTGACATTGTAGAAGAACCCATTGAGGACATCCTCATCAATGGTGTTACCAATCTGGATAGAACGAAGGTAAATCCCAGGAACTTGGTCGGCTACCACCTTCATGAGTCGGCCAAGACTGAATGGAAAGCAGCAACTATCACCTGGAGCAAAACCCATAGCATTTCAATCAATGGTAAATAATTATTGATAAGTTTAGTTGTGACATCTGGCGATCTGGGTGTGTCTCTGTGCAATTTATTGCAAACAAACTTGTTTATAGTTCAACAAAAAATTCAGTTGGTAGTAGCTTACCCATTCCATGCCAGAAGACCAGAGGTACTGGTTCTGCATTGGCAGTGGCTGCAAAAAGCACACAGAGAACTCCTAATACTTTCAACATCTTGGCCACATGTGTAGTAAATTACAAATTGCAAATCATGTGACTATGACGTAACATAATTGTTTGAAAAATTCGCGCACGCTATTGGAGAAAAGGCGTGGCTGAGTGTGTGTCCACGGTGTGTCTATACGCGCAGCGCGTGATCAATCTTGACACCAAGCATCATGTCGAGAGCTCGTCTACTCATTGGTAGGACTTTGTTCAAAGACGGTGTGACGAAGCTCTGTAGAGCTCATATATCAACGGCCGCTAGCACAGGGATCTTGTACCAACAGCTGCATCAACCGTGGCGAGGAATCGTCTCCAATGCCGAGGGTACAGGTCCGCCAAAAGTACTGATAACTGGTGCTCTGGGACAACTGGGTAGTGGACTTGCTAGAGTGCTGAGGTAAGACTCATAAGGTTGCCGTGATACTGGACCGATTTTATTGATGTTTCATTCATGGTTGAATCAATGATCACTATGCTCTTGGATTCTATCATAAAAGCTAAAATGATTTGTTAGCTACCTCATGAATGAGTGTAAATGAATAAAGCCTTAGCTATAATTCACTAATCTTTGTAGTTGATCATTAGCCTTTATCTCTGCAGGGCACGGTATGGAAAGGAGAACGTGATCCTGTCCGACATTGTGCGAGCTAAGAGCCACGTTCTGGAGGAAGGTAAGGAGCTAAAATCTAATTTAATAAAATTTAGCAATCAAGTACAAACTTGAACTCTAAAAACATTAGCCAGACCCAAGTTGCACATTTCAATGTAGGATGAGTTAATTACTATAGTGATATATATCTGCTGTCAATGGCACGAGATAGGCACAAACCTTCACATGTACAAGTAGTGAAGTTTATTTTTGTCTGTAGTATTTTAGTGTCAGTTGTGTTTGTGTTGTGGCCTTCACTGCAGACTCAATGTCACCATCTAGTGCTTCCTATTCAAATCACCTCCATTCATTTGTTGTTTGCCATGTTACCTTTTAGTGTAGTGCAACATCAAAATAAGTAAATTTTAGTGGAACTGAATTCATTCCTGTGCACTCTGATCCGTAACACTATGCAATTTTGAATTTCATACATGAATATTTGATGTGGTCACGTTCACTACACTACTATCATGTCACCAGGTCCCTATGTCTACGCTGATGTAATGGACGTGAAGCACTTGCACTCCATTGTTGTGAACCACAACATTGACTGGGTAGTGCACTTCTCTGCTCTCCTCTCAGCAATAGGAGAGTCCAATGTCATCAGAGCAATGGAGGTATTTTGAATGAGTATATAAAATGTGCTCTATTTGCAAAAATGTTGTAGTTGGACTGTAGAAATTATTGACAAAAGGAGCACCCTTCTAAATTGAATATTGGATGTCTCGTTCATCCATCCACCCTCAGGTGAACATCGAAGGCTTTCATAACATTCTGGAGGTGAGTCAAGCACACAACCTGAGATTGTTCTGCCCCAGTACGATCGGAGCCTTTGGTCCTTCCTCTCCGAAAAACCCCTGTCCCGATGTGACAATCCAACGCCCCAGAACTGTGTACGGAGTTTCAAAAGTCCACGTGGAGCTTCTTGGAGAAGTGAGTACAGATATCAATTCCTGCTCGGAGTCTACTTTAACCGAACCGAACTGATCTCCCACACTTATTTATTTTCACCATTTTGTTTTGTAGTATTTCTATTCCAAGTATGGCTGTGATTTCCGCTCGCTGAGGTTCCCTGGCATCATTTCTGCTGACACAGCACCGGGAGGAGGAACAACAGGTCAGACTCAGACTCTCTCCGGGTGATTCTAGGGGTTATCCTAACTGTTGTTGTGTTTACAAACAGACTATGCAGTTCATATTTTCCATGATGTGATCAAGAACAATCGCTACAAGTGCTTTCTGAGAGAGGATACTCGACTTCCCATGATGTATCTGCCAGACTGCCTCAAAGCAACTGTCATGTGTTTGGAGGCTCCATCAAGAGCCTTTCGAGATGACATGAGGTGAATGCATACATATAGACACGTTGTGGAACATTGCTCGTTGAGATGGAATCGACAAATCAGTCTTGTAGTTTGACAGTTTGGATAATTCTAGTTCCCACCAAAAAAAACTTTCACATTGATAAAATAATTATTGCTAAATTTTCTTTGTAGAATTTACAACATCCATGCGATCAGCTTCACACCTGCTGAACTAGTGGAGGAGATGAGAAAGTACTATCCTGACATGGAGGTCACATACGAGCCAGATGATCGCCAGGCCATTGGTATGACTCTTGCATCTGTTGCCAAGTTCTCAATTCTTTTTCCATTGCAATAATATTATGTGTTATGCATTGTTACTATAGCTGACAGCTGGCCTGAGGTGTTGGATGATTCCCGAGCTAGAGCCGACTGGGGATGGAACCACGATTATGATCTGGAGAAGATGGTGAAAGAATTGGTCACAAAATTTAGCAAGAGAACTTAGTAGGACTGTATGTTGTTGTTGTGTTGTGTGTAGTGTATGTAGTTGTGACCTTTCTTGTCTGTATTTATCAGTCCTTCCATCTTACTCTTATAGCTAGTGTGGTGTGATATTTTATAATTATACCCCCACACATGCAGTACACAGCATGTGTTTTGTCATGTGCACCACTGTTACACTTAATTTTTGTATACACATTGTCATGCATTACATACAGGTGTGTATGGTTATTTCTCTATTCTCTTTTAGTTGGTATGACTGTTTGTTTTGTTGTGAAAGAGCATGTAGAATAATACACAAAGTTGAGTTCAACTGACATTCTATTAATATGTGATGCTACAAGGAGAAGAAACAGAAATGAAGGAAACAAAAAAACAAAAAAACAACTATAATATACAAAATTAAAACATACTATTACTGATACAACCCAAATGACATTATCACAGACACAGACAGCCATAGTTATCCAGCTTAGATAACAGTTACTAAATATTATATTGCAGGTGAAAAAGACAAAACAAGAACAAAACATTCTGAAACACACTTCTGTATACAATGAGCATAAGCAGTGAATATGAGAGGGTAAGGCCAAGCTACTACAGAGAGGGATTCACTTTCTAACTCTTTTGGACGAAGGAATAAGTGACGATTCTTTTGCTTTCCTCTTGCGGCCAGTAGGAGCTGCAGGAGTGGGTGGGTGGGGGCTGGGAGTGGGGAGGGAAAGCAGATGACTGGAGATGGAAGATCAGTCAAGGAAGAAGAAGGACAAAGACAAAAAAACACAAAAATCATACAGACATGTACTACAACTCTACACAGTGCTGAGTAGTGATAGGATACGAATGCAGGTCCAATTCTTGTCTGAGCACTCCACCTAGAACGAGCTCTGTCGAATGCACTGGTATACCAGCATCCATGGACTTCTTGCACATGTGCAGATCCTCGTTGCAAGTGACAATGAGTACATTCTCTCCTGGAGACATTGACGGTGAAAAATTGTAGGCATCTCCGCCAGAGCACTTGATGATGTCTGACATTTGATCTTGCTCAGGTTTAACATTTGGCGTGAGATAGATCTTGTATCCTGAGAGAACCTTTAGGCGTTTGGATGTCTCATGAGACCTAATAGTAGGAGTGTCACGAACAAAGTGAACTCGATTTCACACACTCACATCAACACGGAATAAGTGCAAATACATAACTAGGTACGTACTTGCTCAAAGAAAATTTGTGTTGTCTTTCGGCTGCTCTGTCCTTCACCAAGAAAGGCTCCGCTGGAAGGAACTTCTTTGCCTGTCCACAGCGTTCCAGCCAACCATCACTCACTATCACACATCCTCGCGACAAACAACACAGGAACTTCACCGTACGTCGGACCTATTGACAAAGATACAACAGATATAGTGTTCAAAAACAAACAAAAAGTCGGAAAATCTAAACAGCTATTTGTGTTCACACCTTGTCCGTGATCAAGTGGGTGCACTGGTAGACAGAATCCACGAGTTCTCCACCCAGCTCTTTGATGGTCTTCTCCCCGGCCTTGTCGATGAGCCCGGTGAACATGATACGAGGCTTGACCTCTGGACTGAGTGAAGGGGACATGGAGGGGGTCTTGCTGGGGGTGCTGTGGTGATGGCGGAGAGAGGGTGATGATGTAGGCGTGGTCACTGTGTGTGTGCATTAGAGCATACATGTACACATACCATAATAAAGATGTGCACATAATTTGTAACTTTAACTTTTACTGTTGTGAGAGAATGGCATAGTTCTGGTATATGGTGGTATTGTGGTTCTGGTCTAGGCAGACTTTCCCCACCCAGAACAAAACTTTAATAGAGCGGTTGCAGGTACATCACTTCCGTGTGGCAAAATTTACAGAGCAATAGGGAAAAACGGGCAGCTGTCATTTACTTCCGTGTGGCAAAAAATAACTATTTCTAGTATCACTTTGAAAATACTTCCGGTTTTGATGATGTCACTTGCAACCACTCAATTTGTCTACCTTTTTCTTTTAATTTGCTGATTGCTGTTTAACTTCTACCTTTTAATTTTGGTGTCTGTCTTGATGCAGTCCTAGGTGTAGAGACTCTACTGCCTCGTTTACTGGTCACACCCCCTCTCCCCTTCTTGCCACGCCTCCCACCTCGTGATGGGGTGGACACAGAGGCAACTGACGATGAAGGTTCCTCCTCTCCCTCTCCCTCTTCCACTGTCTTCCCCCCTTCGTTAGACTCACTCTTGAGACTGGGGACATTGATATCGGGTGATTCTTCATCTTGGAGCAAATCAGAGGTACTCGGTGGTTCAGACACTTCCAGTGTCTTATCGTCTGAAACACTCTCTGTATGACTTTCAGTGTTGACAGGGTCTTTGTTGTCAGTTTTAGATGCAGCCCTTCTTGATGTTCTCCCTCGTCTACCGCGCCCACGTCCTCGGGTTGTTGACCTTTTGACCTTTACTCCCTCATCAAATCCACTATCGCTAGCACAGATCGGCTCTGATACAGACACAGTGTCAACATCCATTGAAACCACAGTGCTGGCTGCCTTCAATTGAAGCTTTGGTACTTTAATGTCTAGATTCTTCTTAAACGGTGACTTTGCAGTCACTCCACTTGAAGGCCCCACTTCTGGTGTCACCTCACGCAATAGCTCTTCAGTTGATGTCCGTTTGAGAGGATCTTCTTCATCTTGAGTAGGACCACTTTCTCCTCCCTTCAGTAACTCCTCTGTTGTCTCTCTCGAAATTGGCGGTGGATCGCTGGCTCTGGATCGACTTGATGCCGAGGCTCTTCTCCTTCCTCGTCCACCTCTCCTTCCCTTGCCCCTGCCACGAGAGCTCACCACGGCTCCAAATATAGTCTTTTGTTTGTCACTAGAACCAGTGCTCCGAGTGGACGACTCTTTTGTGGAGAAACCTGGAATCAGTGTACCTGTTTCACCTGTATAGTATCATACAAAAGGGTTTGCACTTTTCACAGTTGCCTCAAGCCACAAAAATATAAACAACAAAAATTTCTGGATTTATGGTAAATTCATAAAATAGTAGACATACTAGTTTCTTGATCATCTCCTTGGCTGGTGGTAGGTTGTTCGTCTTTTGTAGCTGTGTTTTTTTCCTCCTCAGACGACTCATAGCTCTCAAGAACAACAGTAGTGCCTCTACCAAGCTGAGCAGCTTTATCATCTCCTTGGCTGGTGGTAGGTTGTTCGTCTTTCGTAACGGTGTTTTTTTCCTCCTCAGACGACTCATAGCTCTCAAGAACAACAGTAGTGCCTCTACCAAGCTGAGTGGCACCACTGGTCTTGGCTGGTTCACAGGTAGATTCGTAGGACTCAAAAAGCACTGTTCCTCCACCTTGCTCCATGCAGTCCATAGCACTCACAGTGGAGAGGGTCTTGGTACTGGCTGGAACTAAAAGCTTAGAACCTACAAGAAATTTGATCACTTCAAGTAAGAAGATGTAGTTATAGCATATAGTGATTTATTCATTACCTTTGTCTCCAGTAGCAGGCTCTTCTGGACTGGCAGTGTCTTCTTTGCTCCGTTCTGAGATGATGTAAGGGACAGTCGGCTCGACAACAATAGCAGGCACATCTCCCTGTTCCCCCTTGTCAGCACTCTTGTCTGTGTCTTCGTGAGTGCCATCTTGGGATTTACTCCCAGTGGGTTCACTAGCATTGTCCTTGTGACTAGTTCCGTCGGTTTCTTCAACATCAGTCTTGTCAGAATCATCATCATCTTCGGGTGCTTGTTTCTCCTCATCAAGAACATAAGCAACGGTTGGTTCGACATTGTCAGCTTTCTCCTCAGCTGCCCCATCCTCTTTGTCATTCTTTGTTTCCTCCTCGTGTTCAGACTCTTCGTCGGTCTCCATGTGATAAGCAACAGTGGGGTCCGGGGGCTCATCTGTGTCCATTATGCTAGTGGCATTTCGTTTTAGCGATGGAACGTCCTTGCTGGCTTCTGCGTCATCATCTTTGGTCTCTTCGTGAGGTTGAGTCAACTCATTGTCAGTTTCATCTTTGTTCTCAGAACTAGCTTGACCAGTTTCTTTATCTCCTGCTGAACCAGAAGCACCATTGTTGGCAAAACAGACCGTCTTCTTCTTGGGTTTATCTTTATCGTCAAGTTTTGATTTGACCTGAGAGTCAGGTCCTGTTCAAAGATGTGAGCATGTATGGAGTGTAACTTGAAAAGGAAAAAATGGGCTTAAACTTATCAGAAACTTACAAATATAACCAAGTGAAGCAGTAGTGCTTCACAACACTCATAAGCTCCTAAATTTATCGAGCCTACCTTCCTCTTCCTTGACCTGCTCTCCAAGAAGTGGAGCAGACGCAGTACTCTCAGCATCACTCTCCTCACCATCCAGATCTACACACACAGCAGACATGCCACAATCATGGTGAAATGAAAAAAATGTTACCTATTTGCATACCAGCCACGTTGTAAGCCACAGTTGGCTCACAGTCCATAGCTTCATCATCATCATAATCATCGAGTGTCTCCTCTCCAAGCCCATACGCCTGAGTCGCTTCAATCTCATTGCCACCATTACCTTCTTCATCACCCACTGATGTGGGTCTAGCTTCATCTTTAGCAGGGGCTAATGATATAGGGTGAACAATATCCCACATATATATTGGAGTGTTTGGTGTTCTAATATCTACCAACCTGCAGCTTCAGTCTCTTGTTCACCAAATTCATATGACTGTGTCTGTTCTGTGTTGCCTGCTGCGTCATCTTCAGTGTTGCCATCATCATCAGGGAGTTCCCCAATGTAGTAGACACACTTGACGTTAGCAAACATCAAGTCGCAGCCATTAGTCAACTCATAGTATGCATTGGGCCGCAGTTGAACCTAAAAATAGATTAATGTTACATTGGGAATGGGAGGTGATTAGAGCCGAAATTATGTATCAAACAATCTTATTTATTCTTGCTTGTGAGGGGAGAGAATGAACTTACAGTGCCTCGATAGGTTTTGTTTCTGCTGCCAAGGTCACAGATGAAATGAGTGCCATCTTCAATGAGGAACGTAGCATGTGTCCGAGAGAGAGATTTTGCTGGTAATATCAAGTTGCTCTCACCAGCACGTCCTAGTATTGTTTCACCTGTATGATCACCCAAAATGTATATTAAAAATCACTTCAAGTGTGACGTAATTCCATCCCCATACCGTTACAAATAGGAAAGTCCATCTGTTCAAATTCAGGATGGGCCAGCACTCTCAAATAGGCTACAGGGTGGGCATTAATTAGAGTGTCATCTTCCTCTTCTCCGTCTGTTTCATCGTCATCCTCCACAGGATTCACTATCTGCGTCGCTTCTTCCATGGCTCACTCACTTCACTTGCAGCTCGTGGGAAACGAGGCTATGCTGGACTAGAGTAGATGTTCAAAGTTGGAAAGCTTTTGCAAGCACAGGCTTGCAGGCCAGGATCAGGAAAAAAAAAGACCTTTGGCGGGAAATTCAAAATCGTTAATTAGTTGGGCATTTATTAGAGTAAAGCATGGAGTTTGAGGACTCTTTCTTTGACAGTGAATGCCAACAGAACGAGAGGAAGAGCAGGATAAAACGAAATGGAGAAGTAACCTACAATGCTAAGAGATGCGAGATTGGGGTAAATTTATACTCTATGTGGTCGTGTTCTTTGCATGCATGACTGATCATCATTCAGTATCATAAACTATGCAGTGGTTTGTACAAGGTTCTTCATGTGAAAATCCAGCTCAGTCTGAACAAGCTAGTGAACTTCCCGATCAATTCATGTTGCTGAAGTACCGAGCCGATCTACTTTATTACCAAAAAGATTTTCAGTCAGCTCGACACTTATACGAGAAGACCCTGAGAGTATTGCCACAAATTAGCTCACTGTTGAAAAGAGAAATCCTCGACTCTCTTACAAGATGTTACATCTGTTTGAAAGAATACTCTAAAGCCATGGAAACTGTTGAACAACTGGTATAATAAGAGTTGTAGAATAGTATGAAGAGTGAGCATGACAATATTGCGTCTTTTGTTTAGGTTCTTCCTCCACACGAGAAAGACAGCTCGTCATGGAAGCTGAAATCACAATGTCACAAGCATTTGTACCAATATGAAGGTATTATTAGTAATGGCCCAAGTTGCAGTTGTATAACTTGTGCACAATGATGTGTTCCTCTATAGCTCATGTACTGGCTCTCCAAAAGTGTGTGACAATTCAACCCCACCATGCTACATACTGGCTGGAGCTTGCTGAAGGTTATGATACTCTTAGACCAACATCTGATTCAATTAAACCCAATTTTGAACAGCTTGAAGTAATCTTAAAGAACACAGCTGCACTTTTTAGACCTCATTTCAGCTGGAGGGAGAAAGCAAGCTGTAGTGGCAGTGTCTCCCTTGAGGTGTGTGGTGAACAAGAGCAGCTTGAGCAGAAAGGATTGAATTCAGAAGATCCTGCTGCCATTAAAGTAATAGAACCACAGTCTTTCACTCCTGCAGAGGCTGATGGCTGGCCAGTGAGGTGCACTGACAGTTGCTTCTCATTACAAGTCAGTACAGTCAACGAAACAAAGACAATTTGTCCCATGCATTCTCCGTTCACTGTTCTTGTGGGCAAACAACTTGGTGTAGATGAGTTTCTAGCTAAGCTAAAGAGTTGTGGCCCAGTGGAAAGGACTATGCTGGAATGTCTAAGTAGATTCTATTGCTCTGCTCAATGCAGCTGTTTCATAATAGCAAGGTACCGGTATGCTACTAGCCTATATAGTGCTTAAGATTTGAGGTCAGTCAGAACTAAAATGAGTCTTTCTCTGCAGGCACATCCTAGTCTATTCAGTGAGGTGTTCCAATTCTTTCGTGAAAGATTGTCAAAGTGAAGAGTTTAGGAAAGTGGAAGGGCTACTCAGTAGCTGCAATGATTCTCTAAGGATATTTCTACAATATCATTTTAACCAGAGAAGTGTAAGTACTACATGAATTGCAGATACATGTATGTGTGTATATTGATAATTTTGCTCTACAGATTTTTGATGACAACAGAACTTAAAAAAAAAAATCAAACACAAGGTGATCAGTAATGTTTGGAACATGGAGATGGCAAAATACACATTTTCTTTATCATGTAAAGTGATAACCAAAATTAACTATGTCAGTACCTGTTGGATTAATAAATTTTTAAGCATCTGTTGACTTAAAGTGATCATCATCTATAGTAGAATAAATGTGACCCTCTGTGCACAAGAACTCAACAGCAGTCCTAAATGTAAAGAGAATTTGTTGAAATAAAAACAACCTCTCCCCACCCACCCCCACATGATTCTAGAAGTAAACGCAATTTACCTGACTGATTGTTGGCTGTGACCATGCTGGGACATGGTTCCGATTAAATCGCGAATGTTGATTCCCTGATCCAAGCCACAGCTTGATATTGTGTTGAGGACTTGCTGCTGTAGTGGTGCGAGACCACTGTTACCACCAGAATACATGGACGTCGACATCCCCCCTACTCCATGCCCACCACCGTATCCACCAGAACCAGCCTGTGTGCTTGTGGCCATAGGGGTGCCCCATTGGCTAGTAGTGCTCTGTTGTGCACGCTGTTGGAATTGCTCCGGCTGTATCAGGAGGAAATAAATATCCAGCCATGATAACAATTGGACAATCACAGTAAATTATTGTGACTAGAATCTAGGTGCCTAAACCAGGCCATTCTCACACTTCTGCCATTACATTGAGTCCTTTTTGGTGATGTTTCTCATCACTCTTTTTGATGGCTTAGGTTCTTGTGTTCTCATCAGCAAGGAAGGCCTGGTTTGTGATGCTAACTAGTCTCAGTGAATGTACTTACTATCGGTATTCCCTTCGTTCTTGCCAAATGGATGAATATTATTTCGGACATGTGGTGTGAGAGTTCATTGAAATCTTCAACAGGCTTCACATAAAATGCGGTGATATTTCTCTGCTTGTTGAATGACTTCACACTACCGATGACCTTCACATACATTCCCTCACGACACATAGACCTCTCCTGCTGATCTGAAGGATCCTGCTCTTCCAACCACTTCTGAACTTTGATCCAAGGTCCCGTACGATCATCGATCATGTACACTATGGTAGTGTTAGTCTCATTCACTTCCATCACTTCACCAATGAGCGAAACCTGAATCAATCACACAACAAAATCAACAGATCACAAAATGAAAGTTTGTTGTTAAAGTTGTATATTGAACTATATAACTCACCAATCCAATGTCACTGTCATCAATTTGGAGGCTGTCTCCTCGTTCAATGGCAGAGCTGATCTGTGCAGCTGTAACTGGTGTCACTGTACTCATTCGTGCTCTCTAGAGGGGAAGAATGTCTTGATATCCTAGAGCAAATCAAGGTACATCCACGAACTCACCCCTTTCCCACCCACACTGGGTGACATGTTGACTCCAGGTGATGCAAACTCTTGCGACGAGCCATGCATGTATCCACCGCCACCACTCATCCCAGTACCATAGCCCCCTCCATAACCTCCTCCATAGCCGCCTCCACCGTGAGAATCAACAGACTGGTAGCCACCTCCTGCAGGGTGGGCATTAAATAGAACATATAACTGCTAACTAGTTATCCCCTCAACATTTTGTCCAAATTAGTACAGTGTTTGCTTCCCCAGTAGAATAGATCTGTACAAAAAATGTTTTTTACTTACCAAAGTTCATTACTGACACAATATTCACCAGTGAAAAAAGGCTGAAAGCTAAAAATTTATGCTGTTGTAGAACACAAGCGCGGGAAGATCTATTTTGGCGGTAAATTACCTACTGCGCATGCCCAGTTATGCACCCATGTGGCCTCTACGAAAACCTATTGCAAATAAACGACTTTTACAACTCGTCCAAGAGTAGTTTGAGCCACTTTTATTGCTAATTTTGACTATAAATAGCAAGATTCGTATTCAGTTTATGTCAACAGCCTGCTAGGCTAACTTCCTCCCTGTTCTAGAAGTTCTCATTTCAATCTACCCGGCAAGTGCCCACCAAGATTTTTGATTGGTCAGTTTCAGGTATGCCACGCGGTAAAAGAGTGCTGAGGGAGAAACCTGAATCCACACAACGTGCAGAGGAGGAAACAAAGAAAAAGACCACCAGCACTCGTAGAAGGAAAAAGATGGAGGACACTGGCAAGACTACTTCTAAAAAGAGAAAGCAAAAGACTCAAGGTAAGCTTACATCAGGGTCAAAGTTCAATGAGCTGCAAGTTGGCAGTGGTGGCATGAAAAAATCTTTACACCTTTCCCCAGACGTTGATGATCAGATTGAGGAGAGTGTACCACCACCTAAGAGACAGAAGAAGCCAGCTGCAAAGGAACCTGAACCTACAGAAGGTGCGTGGCTAGTAATCCCACGACATACTATACAGTTACATGTATAGGAGTATCACTTGGAACTACACGTTTGACCTAACAATCTAGAGACTGACAGAGCTGTTGATCCGATAAAAGTTGAACCAGCAAAAGTAGTGAAGAAAAATGTCAAAGTTGCTAAAGCTGCTGCACATAAGGGTGAGACTACTTCACAGAATATTGTTTTTCCACACCCTTCTCACCAAAAAGAGCCAGGAGAGGTGAGCTTTAAAAAAAACAAAAACCAAGTGATGTGCATGTGCAAGAGCTGACTGCCTCATTCTTGGTCATCAGGTGATGGTGTTCGGACAGGGAGACGTTGGCCAGTTGGGCCTTGGAGATGAAATGATGGAGAGGAAGAAACCCTCTCCTGTGACTGGTGATCTGGAAGGAAAGAAGATAGTGCAGATTGTGTGTGGAGGTATGCATACAGTGGCAGTGACAGATGATGGAAAGGTGTGTATAGTCGGCTAATACATATATGTGTGTGTGTGTATATGTGAATGAAGTAACATACATGTATACTATAATCCAGGTGTACACGTGGGGCTGCAATGATGAAGGTGCACTTGGACATAAAACTGTGGAAGATGGTGAATATGTTCCAGGATTGGTGGAGAAGCTCAGCGAGACTAAAATACTCCAGGTGTCGGCCGGTGATAGTCACACTGCAGCACTGTCATCTGATGGAAGTGTCTATTGCTGGGGAGTGTTCAGGGTGTGTTTGTGTGTGTGTGTGTGTGTGTGTGTGTTTTGACGTATGTACAGTGGAATGTGATTACTCATTGAAATGTTACTTTTCAATCCTTGTTTTCAGGATTCCAATGGTCCTTTTGGTCTCTTAAAACCATGGACAACCTCCATCTCTCCTGAGCTTCTCTACTCCTCCAACACCAACAAAGCCGTGAAGATTGTGTCTGGTAGCGACCACGTTGTCATTCTAACAGAACAAGGTGAGATTTATACCTTTGGATGTGCTGAACAGGGCCAGTTGGGTCGAGTACCTGAATGTTTCAGCTCACGAGGTGGTCGTAAAGGTATCCAGCCCCTGTTGGTTCCTCAAGTCGTTCGTTTTCGCAAATTGAAAGGAAGCCAAAAGCCCAAGTTCTGCGATATCTATTGTGGTTCGTACCACACATTTGCACTTGCACAAGACCAGAGCATCTACACGTGGGGATTGAACAATTATGGCCAGCTCGGTGCTGGTCATTTGGAGAACAACTTTCAACCTGAGAGACTTCCTTCGGACTGGCTAAAGGAGGACAGTGAAAACAACAAGCCTATCTCAAAGTACGAACACCTCATCATTTCAGGAGGCCAGCACCACACTGTCATCTGTCACAACGGCAGCGTTTATACGTGTGGGCGAAAGGAGTACGGGAGGCTTGGTCTGGGGGAGAACAGCTCAGAGAACTGTGAATCACCCGCCAAAGTGGCTGATCTTAGTGAGGTCGAGAGTGTTGCCGCTGGTTCTGTGTGCTCGTTTGCAGTGACCAAGTCGGGTGATTTGTATTCATGGGGGATGGGAACTAATCTTCAACTGGGAACTGGCGAAGAAGATGATGTGTGGACTCCCGTCAAGATCACTGGAAAGAGGCTAGAGAATCGAAAAGTTCTGAGCATGTCTTCTGGAGGGCAGCATTCAGCTTTATTAGTTAGCTTGCAAGAACCCATAGAATAAATATTTTTTGCTTTATTGCTGTAATTTTATTATACATGAGTATTAATACTGTATTTAGGTATGCTTCTTACACACGTTCTTATTCACATAACAAGTAAATTCATAGTATATGCAATTGCAATACATAAATGGGTTACACATGGTTTACATTCGTGAAACACAGTTGGTGCATTATGTTACATACAAAAACAACTACAGCATGGTTTTACTACAATAGCTTAACTTTGTTACACAAAATTGAATTTACAAGTCGAGCAACTTGGCAATAGGAACTTCATTCATGGGTCTTGGTGAAGCAGCTGTTACCGTTGGAGAAAAAACCGACCTCATCATCAGACGTTGTGATCGCCTCCTACTCCTTTGAGAGCCTGAGCTTGGTGTAAGGCTGCGAACTGAAGTGATTTAACTAATCAGTGAATGGCTGAAAGGAAAGACTGTAACAAAACCTTACCAGTTTTAGCCTTCTTTGGTGGTGAAACTTGTGGTTCTGATTCAAGCTCAGCCACTACAGGCTCATTTATCTCTTCCTGTTGAGCTTTCTTTGCAGCCATCTTTAGCTCCTTCAGTCGGTTTCGCTGAGCCTCTCTCTTCTCTCTTGCTGCCTGAAGGCGTGCATTATTTGAAGCATCTGTTGTTGAGGCATTCTTCTTTGATTTTGCCCGTCGTTTCTACAGTTTCAGACAAATAATAATGCATGACCATGATTTTACCACTGAACTACCTTTCCAACTGTTTTCTTTGGAGTTGGTGGCTTTTGTTCCCACCCATTGTTCTCAAGTGTTGAAAGACCATCAAATTTGTTGCATACATCTTCAACCTGGAAGTACACCATGTCCCAGAATCCCTGCATACAATAGTGAATAGCATTAACACACAACATCACAATTCTGATGTACTTATAATAAACACTCTAACCTGCAAGTCTTCGGCTGTTGTCTTTCTCTCACCCCTCTGTGTCTCAGCATCATCGACCAGACCAAGGTACTGCTTCAACTTCTGTCTCATCAAAAGCTGAGCCTGACAGACAGTTGTCCGAATCTGACCCAAAACTAAAACAATGAAAACAAAACCTCATTTTTACAATCACACAATTTACAAATGGTACCTTCTTCCTTGTTGTAGTTACAGTTGTCCCCATCTGTCTCTTCTTGCTCAAAGGCCTCTGCCTTCTGGTCCCAGGCTTGACATAGTTCCGTCAGTTTCTGGACAACATCTGCATGTAGTCCCCTGAAGTAGGCCACATCAACATGCTCTGTGAAAACATTAGTATAACAGGAAAGTAAAACACAAGATTGTACTTTAGATCATCAAAGAGCACACCTTTCTCTTGTTCACTCTCAAGGACCAGTGGTTCCACTCCTTCTGAATCCTGATCCTGGAGAGGGTCTTCACAGTCCATATCCAACACTTGGACCACCAAATCATCCTCATAATTCGTCACCCGTCGGTTGCGTTTCTTCGAGCTGTGGTTCTTACTAAGACTGTTGCTAACAAGCTTCGGATTGGGAGTCACACGCACATTCTCAGAAGTAGACGTACAACTGGCGATGGACTCATCACTAAGGGAATCGGACAGATGAATGGACGAACGTTTGAGGGAAAGCAGTTCAGCAGTTGGTGGCATGTCTTTTTTGAATGTGAAAGCAAATTGTTGACTGTTTGAGGTTTCAGTTTCGGTACCAGCTGTAAATGTGAATGGGAAAGGACTCATCGGCTGATCGAATGCAGCGTCAAAATTTGGCTGGCTTGTTGAAGAGGGAGACAGGGTTGCATAGGGAATCCAAGCTGGATGGTTGACAAACGGAGTCCTATGTTTGGGGGTCTTGGGTCTCTGACTCCTCAACAGGGGTGAAGGAGTAACTGGCACATGTGATTTTGCAGGGGTAGTTGGCTTCACCTTTGGGGCAACCTCTACTGTCTCCACAGCTTCAGGAGGCGTCTTCTTCTCAGCAGTTTTCTTGAGCTTGGCAGAGCTTGCTTGTTTGGATCTTGTGGTAGTCTTATGTTGAACAGGAGATTTCTTAGCTGTTTTAGCAGCTCTGGTAGATTTTGCGACAGTCCTAGTTTGTGGTCTATGGGTCGTCTGTCTTTGCTTGGTGCTTTCTTCTTTTGCAGCCAGTCTAGAAGAGGCCCGTGTAGGAACAGCTGGGTTCTTGCTTGTCTTGGAACGGCTACGAGTAGCTGGTGCAGACGGCTTGACAGAAGCTTCAGGTTTAAAGGTAGACACACTACTAGTAAGATGGGAGGTGCTGCTACACTGAGCAACACTTGGCTTGTGAATTGTTCCAGTCGTAAAATGAATTGCCTTTGATTCATTGGTGTTTTGTTTTCTGGGGTCGCAGTTTGTTATGATAGGTCTCCCACATCGAAAGGGAGGTTTCTTCTTCTCCACTTTTGCACGAGCCTCGTCTCTCTGCTTTTTCCATTCTTTCATTTTATCCAAGCGACTCTTCTTGGCTGGAGTTGGTACTTTGTCATTGCTTTGCACTGTTATAAAGTTTTTAAAAATACATAAAAAATTTTGACAATTCAGAGGATAATCCAGCACGCACTGTCCTTACCTCTTTCATCATTACCCTGTAGGACACCAAGAGGGGTACGAGAGATGTTCCTCTTAGCTGCGAGGAGGTCGGCGCGTTTGTTCTTGCTAGAAGTTTCCTTGAGTTTAGCTCTTATTGTCCTCTCACCGAGCCCGTTCTTCTTTTTCTTATAAAGAGTCTCCATCACTGTAGCTATAGAAAACAAAAATTGAGTTGGTCAATGTTCATCTGGTTCCAGTTTTGAACTTGAAATGAACGAACTTGATTGGTTACTAGTTTAGCACAATGACGTCACGGACAAGCCACGTGGTCAGGTGCGCATCAATTAGAACCACACACAATCAATCAAGACCTGACCTGGGACAAGAAATTCAGGGCTATGGCTAAAGAATGGAAACTAAATCGCACTGGATTGGTTGTTTTATGTTCACTGGGACTCTGTGTCATGCTGTTCCTAATTTATTCAGTCAGGGGTGGATCATATTCTGACAAGCCAATCAAACTCTCCCAGCTCATTTCGGCATCCATTCACCTGGCTGAAGAAGGAGGCAAGAAGGTTGTTGAAGTTCGAAAATTGGACAGCGATCAGATTGGTCAGATTTTTAAAGGAAAAACCAATGAAGGGAAAGCAGAGTATGTGACATTAGGGGACAAGGTGACTCCTTACGATTTGATGTGAATTTGTTGGAATTTTCAAGTGTGTGATTCCCAAATTATACTCTTGTATTGTTTTCAGGAATCAAACAGAGTTATCCTTTCAGGTCTGAGAGCACTGTGGCCAGGTCTTCAACTTCAGTCTGAAGAAACGGATGCTGTCGAGGCTGACTCTAATCTTGTCCCCAGTGTCTACAACTCTGAAGTGATGAAGAAGGCAAAGAGAGACGAAGAAGTCATTGAAGGTATGGAATTTTGATTGCAACTATGACTTTATCTTTGTTAAAATTATGGTATTGTATACATACACAATCACACAGATGATATAACAGTGTGGGTAGACCCTCTTGATGCCACACAGGAGTACACTGAAGGAACACCTGATCTTCTCAACTATGTCACAGTGATGGTGTGCATTGCAGTGAGAGGCGAACCAATGGCTGGAATCATCCATCAGCCTTACGCTGGAAAGACCATGTGGGCTTGGGTTGGCCATGGAGTGTCAGAAACGCTGGTAGAAGAGAGTCAGCATACGCCAGGCATCGATAACAGCAATGAAGTACGAACCATTGTGTCGAGATCTCACCCTGGTAAGGTGATGGATGTGGCCAACGGTGCCTTCAAAGATAGTGGATTGAGTGTTAAAGGAATCCAAGCAGCTGGTGCAGGTTATAAAGCACTTCAAGTTGCTGTAGGCCGTGCTGACTTGTATCTCCACACAACTGCTATCAAGAAATGGGATGTGTGCGCTGGCAATGCACTTCTGAATGCAATTGGAGGGAAGATGACAACTCTAGATGGAAAAGAACTAAACTATGACATTACTGGAAGTCCAAAGAACACTGGTGGCATCCTTGCAACACTAACGGAACAGAACCATGAAAAATACCTCAAGTATCTTAGACCGTACAACCCAGAATCACTTTGACATCTGACCAACCTAAAATAATAATTATTGCACTGCGTTCAAAATTCTATTTATGATTCTTTACATCATGTATAATAACAATCAATGTAGTATGTGTGTGTTTCAAAAGTGTTTGATCAATAAATAAAAGTCATGTAAGTGTGAGTACAGATGTGTCAGTCAGGATTCAGGCTACATATGACATACCTTTTACGGATAATTTAACACATAAGCTGTTTGTGTGATGCACACGCACTTGTGTACACTACACGAAACATCACACATGTAAAAGCATACTCAGTTTCACACACAAAAGGAACACCAAATTTACTTTGAAAATCGCCGGATGATGGTTGAAAATGTTTCAGTCTTTACAATTCTCTCAAACACGCTGCCCCTGCGTTGCTTCACCACATACAAACGGTTCAAACTACAAGTCATAGTGGGATGCTGTATGTCAGGGTTGGGCTCCAAACTGTCCTCATGTTGAGGTTGGAAGAAGTTGTAGTAAACGATAAGTAAGACAATTCCTACGGCAAAAGTCACAAACACCATCACAGGAGCTGGTATTGCGTACCATATCTGGACACTAAAGTCGCGTGCAAAATACCAGAGAAAGATCATGATTGTGTTCTCAACAAACGTGAGCGTGTAAAACGGAACCAACGTTTCCAGACTGCTACCTCCGTCCCTTATCTTGAAGTGAAAGAAGATATTGAATGCAGCAACAATGAATTCTATTCCGTAATTTGTACACAGATGGTTACGAGGGTCTAAACACGATTTAATCGATCTTCGTTGATAAAGAATACGTTTGTTTCTGCCTGATTCACCACTACCTCCCGTTGATGGAGGGATGAACACACGAGCTTGCTGCCAGTACGACCAATACAGCATGGCCATGTAGTGTAGAGCCACTACCAGAAACACATAGCTACCAAATATGGACGCAAAGAGAGCAAACGTTACAGTCCTACCAGCAATCATGCACAAGTGCCAAAAGATGATGATAAAGTAGCCCGTCCAAGAGAGACGAGGTTTGCGGTCGTGATCTGGAGGAGGATCGTAATAGTCCAAGTCCTTTGTTGCTGAGATGTAGTCGGCCACTGCCAGAGCCAAGGAACACACAGACACTATTAGGGAAATGGGAGTGACAACCCTATAGGAGAGCCGGGATTCCTCTTTGATCAATGCAATGTAGAGTTGGATCACAACTTGTGGGGCAGACTCAAGGAAAGACTCCATGAGACGAAGAAAGGACAAGTCTCGATAACGATCAAATGAGTAGGCATCTTGTTTTCGTTTGTAGAGAAGCCGAGCAACTCTGAACAAGTAACCGAGCTGAAAGGCATGGATGAGTGTCACAATGACATACTCATAGTTGTCAAACAGATCCAGTGGGTAGAATTGTACGCCAGCATCAGGACTATCATGATCATAATCTTCCGTGAGAGGAACAGTCGATCCTTTACGAGTGTGAGACTGAGGACTAGGTAGCCCCACAATACCACCACGTTCCTCTTCGTCTATTCTAGCTTCCCAGCAATCAGAAGACTTAGGAGAGTCACTATTAAACATTGTCTCAACAGTGTTCAAATGATGTCCACGTGTAGCTTGTGACCCATGTAGCTCAATGTGATGAGCAAAACTAGGACTTGTTGGACTTATGGGACTTATCGGACTTCTTGGACTGGTAGGCTGTGATTGAGACCTCCGAAACCTCCTCTTCTGTGATGACTTATACCACGACCATGATATCACCCGGATTTCATTGATATGTACGTGAGTCATTGGCTCACTTTTGCCATGTTTCACATATGTAAGAGGCTCGGTTTCGCAGTAATCCCTGACCTTTGAACTTTTATACATGAGCCACCCCCAGGTGTAGAGCATCCAGGAGAGGAAATTGATGATCAGCAGTGGCACGATGATGAAGAACAGAGTAGCAGGGAGGTAGTATCTGGCATACTCATCCGTGCCATCTCGAATCGCGATGTAGTGTTCCACAGCCAGCCATATGTCTAGTCCAACATCCACTAGATAAAAAAAGAAGGCTCCTATGAGAAAGAACGTCCTAATTGGTGGGAATTTGCTGTTTGTATCGTCCCAGCAGTATGCGTATGCTGGACACTTTTCACAATCACAACACTCTTTTGTAGTCATTTCCTTGTTTCTTAATACTTGCTCTGACTAATCTATTATGTCTCTGTTCCACATAAAGAAAACCACATCAACCACATACACACGTTCACTGAAAAGTCCCTTTGTTCATAGTGTAGTTTTACCTTAGACTTGTGGTGTAACCAGTCTTGGTGGACATCAGGTAGTATTCGTATCCAACAGCAGTTAGTATCAAATGGCAAAACAAAGAATCCCGTCTTAGTTAACTGGTCGGAGTTGGAGTTCCTGGATACTTGAATTATTCGGTTCGGCAAGTTCAAGCATAATCAGCCCCGCCCATTCTCCCATGTGGGACAAGTATGGGATCTGGACTAAAAGAGATCCGTCTCTGGGATCGGAATCCAGGACTGGATCGTTAGCATTGTACATGTGAAAGACACAAGGGGGTGTACAAAAGGCATGCTGTGGGCGTGTACAAGATGGAACCCGAGCAGCTAGCTCAGCAGCACGTGTAAACGTAAACACGTGGCCACATGTTGAGAACGTGGTGGAGTTTACCATGTGCAACCAGCATGCATAACACAATAGGGAAGTTAAATAATGGCTTAGTCAGTACTTTGGCTCTTTTATCGCAAAAGTTGGGTATGTTGAAGGTGTGTGCAGTGCATCTCAAACGTTTTATACAGATTTGCGAGAAAGAACTACAGTCATGGATCTTAGCCCCCCACATTCGCCTGACAGTGTCCCTGTTTCCGAGACTGTGCAGGTATGACAATCATAATTGTTTTTCAGTGCACTGCATGCACCGCTATTTACTACATGCTTTTTGTTTCAATCTTGTAGAAAGCAAGTAATCTAGACAAGCGAACAACTACTGCTGTGGAGTCTTTGTTAAGTCTTGGCTGCGTATCCAGCGAAGAGAGCAGTCCCGTACAGTGGAGACCGCCTTCTCCAGCGTCGTCCATCAGTAGCGCTGGGACACTATCGCCTCTTCGAGTCGCACAAGAAGAGGTTGTGGTTGAATCGACTACCGCTGAAACAGAGAAGGCCCAACCAGCCTCGCCTTCAAAGCAGCTAGGGATTGTAAGTTTTGTTTGTTTGTGGGTGTCTCAACACTTTGTCATGTGTACGTATGTTTACGTGCATGTACACAAAGAGGCCGAGGGTGACCTTTCCAAATTTCGTGGGAAAGTTGAAAACTGACCTTGAAAATTTGCACGTGTAGTCCATGCACATACTCCACATTCCTTTGGGAGTATGCATAACCGTATTATTGTAGCATCAATAGTCTGTATGATGTGGTGTATTGCATCACACACTGTAATTTTGTTATCCATGCAGCCTTTACTCCCAAGCAACCTGGTTCCAACTTTCATGAAAACAGTCAGCACTAGTGCAATGCCAGTATCAATTAACGGCCAGACACTGCCTCCCGGTCAGGTTGTAGTTTTAACACAAGCGAATCAAGACTTCATCTCAAAACTCATCCAGACTAGTTCAATGCCTGTTGTACCGGTGCTTACAACTCCGCAGAGTAGATCAGTGAAATTGCAAGACGTAGAAGACGATCGTCCCAAACCACACATCTGTCCTTATGAGGGTTGCTCGAAAATGTACTACAAAAGTTCTCACTTAAAAGCTCACATTCGGACTCATACTGGTGAAAAACCTTACCTTTGTGACTGGGAGAGTTGTGAGAGGAAATTTGCTAGATCAGATGAACTGGCACGTCACAAGCGTACCCACACTGGAGAAAAGAAGTATGCTTGTCCTCTGTGTGGACGCAAGTTCATGCGAAGTGACCACTTATCGAAGCACGCCAAGAGACATCTGGCAAGCAAGAAGACACCTCTGTGGAAACAGGAGGTTGAGAAATTGAAACAAATGCAACAGGACCTGTCATAAATGCACCCACTAAGCATAACTCCTCCGTCAGCAATGATTTTTTTTATGCATACATCAACTTCCTTGCAACATGATGCACTAAATTTTTACCACACAGCTATGTTTTGTCAGCCTAGTTTGCCTCTTTGTACAGTATACAGCCTACCAACCACCTGATTGATTTTGACAAGATACTGTATAATTACAATGCATTTTCAATCACTTTTTTTTCACTATATATATGATTGTATTATTTTGACATACACAATCTTCCAAATAAAGCATATAATACCAACATTAATTTTCAACACCCCCTTTTTTTCAACTCAGCTCTTGTGTTCAATAGCAACCATAACAAAAAAATTTTTGATATAATAAATCAACAGTTTATATATAAATGACTGTAACTCAATGGGCGAGATAAAAATAGAATTCATGCATGATGAAAGAATAATTACAACAATGATTCTAATAATAAAGATGTGCACCATTCAGTCACTAATAAACTTGAACCAGACCCTGGATTGACGCTGATGCTGTATCAAGGTGAACAATATAAGGTTCAAGAGAGACACTGCTCCCATCCTCTCCACTCAGCTCCACGGCTGCTGGCGTGGAGCAATCGGAGACAGAACCACTGATGGCTTCAGCACTCACAGTTATGCTCTCTTGAGCAGGCACACAAGCATGTTCCGTTACATTGTGAAGTTGTCTAAACCTGTCCCTGGTGGGGAAACAGAGGAGGAAGGAAGCATTATGTACTCATTGTTTTCATAAACCCATATTGGTTACTACTAACACATGCTTACCAACACAGCAAGCACATGCACAACAAGTGCATGCACAGCACTCACTCAAAACACAAACAGAACCCAATTTCCCAAAACATGCACTGCATTCAAGTGAGGGTCATAGGGTCATTATGGTAGACTATTATAGGGGACCACCTGGCATTATTGTACTCACTTGTTGTGACTGGTGACGTAGTAGTAGATTTTGGGCTTTAGGAAGCCATTGAACGAGGAAGAAGCAGAGAGGGTGTAGGCTCCCATGTTATCAAAATAGATCCAGTCCCCGAGACCAAGTTCAGGCATACTGGTATCACATATCTTGTCCAAGCCATCACAAGTTGGCCCCCAGAGACTGGTGGGGAAGAGAGAGGATGATGGGTAGTGGTCCTGTGCAAACAAACAAGGAGCTCTCAAAGAAAATCAATAAAAACATCACACATTGACACCAGATGGTCACAATGGACCCAAAAGAGGATCTGGAATGGCCGCGTACCTTGAGAAGAGAAGGGGAAGGGGTGACATGATCGAACATGATGCAGTTGAAGGAGCCATAGACGCCATCATTGACATAGTACATGAAGGACAGGGAGCCACTCTGTTCTTCAGTGGTACACACCCTCTTGCTAATGACATTCACAGCTATGGCATGTGTAGAGCATGCAAAGTAGCGTCCTAATAAGATAAACAAGAGATAATGGCCATGAAGATAATGGCCATGAATACAGAACCAGTACATGTGACCTGGGGAAACCCAATCCCAAAACCAAAATCATGATCACATTGCCAGAAGCACACTCTGTTCACATGCTACTACAGTTGAGGACTCCCTTTAATCGTAAACATAACTATCTCAAACTTTTATCGCAGCACTCATCTGGACTATATAATGGTGCACACAATTGAACACAAACTACAATATTTGGACAACAACGGAAAACAACAGCCAAAATACTACATACACACATCCCTACCTGGTTCAGCAATAACTTGAAGGTTAGGATAACGACTCTTACTGAAATTCTCTTCAAGACCATGTTTTATCGCTTCAGTGACCCTCACAAAGAGCTCATCGGAGCCCTTATCACCAGGGTAACCCCCTCCAATGTCTAAGAGACTAAAGTTGTAGCCAAGTTGAGAACCAAACTGGAACATTTCTGCCGACATCTGGAGTGCCATTTCATAGGCAGATGGTGTTTGACAACCACTACCAACATGAAAACTGCAGTACAAAACAACAGATCCCATTGAAAAATCACAGGTAAAGAAACATCCCCACAAGGAGGACACTATAGATTCAGAACAGAGAAGTGAGTGTGGAACTCAGAGAGTGTGTAATAGCTAAGTAATCACAACCATATTCATTGAGGGCAAGCCTACATTATCATCATTGCACCACACACAGCAGAAAGAGAGAATGAACAAAATCATAGCTAGAATGTACCATGTACGTACCTGACTCCAACAACATTGAGCCCCAGTTCCTTTGCAGTGGCCAATAGCTGCCTACCAACAGGAATGGTGCAGCCAAACTTGACCCCAAGTTGGCAAATGGCATGAGGGTCATCAGCTCTAATACGCAATACAAGCCTAGAGAATAGAGCAATTAGGTATAACTACACATACGACACAAACATATGTCGACAAGTATGTACAACTTACTTAGCAGTTGGAAAATGAGCCTTGACCTTTTTCAGTTCGAGCTCGTTGTCAAAGGTCATGAGGTCAACTCCTTTTTTGGCAGCATACTTGATGTGAGAGGCTTGCTTGCAAGGGTTGGCATAGATGATGCGATCGGGACTTACACCAAGATCAAGAATGGATTTGATCTCGTTCTGTTTTAATGGAAGAGAACAAGTACAAGAGTATGAGTGCCAAAGAAAGTTCAAGCTCAATATAATACTCCTTACTTTGCTGGCACAGTCGAAGCCAGAACCCAGGAGTGCCAGAGTTTTGAGCAATGCTGGGTCTTCATTGCACTTGACAGCATAAAAGGGCTGTACACTAGGAAGAGCAGCACACCAGTTATCCATCAGAGTTAGAACTCTTCCAAGGTCAATGACATAGAATGGATCCTCAACATCCTGAAAGGAAATATACATAATTCAACAATGAACATTCGAGCACTACACAAACAGAACATACCTCTCGTCCTGTGGCATTCACTTTCGACATGATGTATTGTGGCAGTGGCATCTCCTCCGAAACAGTTTCCACTGGTATAACATCTGACCCAACATGAATGTCCATCACAGAGCCAGACATGATGATCTTTGTCACCCCCAGGGGCACTCTTTACAAAACGTTCCAAAAAATACAAACAGTCCCCCAGGGGTGAATAGATTTACTACGTTACTACAAACTAGTGGTATAAATTGTTTCTTTCCCCACTAGCTCACGCTAGCTAGGGTCCCACGCTCGTTCAGCGTTGAAATCTAGCTTTTCCTTGTAAAGACAGAGACCCTGTAACCGTGTGCAGTAGCTGCCAACAGAGCACTGTGTGTGTTCGTGTGTGTGTGTGTGTGTGTGTGTGTGTGTGCGTAAATTATATTATAATATGGTACATGTGCACGTTAAACCAGTATTTTTGTATTTAGAGTCGTAAAACTTACATCAGCAGACAGAGAACTGAGGAGAGAAACTTTGAATTGGCTCTTGGGACGAATTTTGGCGGTGGGGGTCCAAGATATTTTTAAACGAAGAGGAGCATTCGTGTGCGCACAAAACACACCAAATGCTAGATTTAACGGTCTGCTTACGAAAAGAAACAACACTCGAGCATGGGACTGGCGAGTTCTCCTTTAGTAGAGAGTCCAGCTCGCCGGTTTGGTCGGATAGAACTGCTGCCTTCCTTGTCAACACACTCCCTCTTGAGCTCTCTGAAATGGTGCGAGTCACTGAGCATGCGCAATAGGTTATTGCACATCCACGTGGTCTTGTTGTGCAATAATTAGGAATTCCATTTACAGCGAAGACCATCAACTATGGTAAAGATATAGCACATGTTAGTCTATATCTAGGTACTAATTCTCTTCCTTTATTTCAGAAACCATTACTATTACGAGGCCATGAGAGGTCCATCACACAGATCAAGTACAACAGGGAAGGAGACCTCCTGTTTTCAGTAGCCAAAGACAACAAGCCCACTGTTTGGTTTTCAGCCAATGGAGAGAGATTAGGCACATACAATGGTCATGGCGGTGCAGTCTGGTGTATTGATGTAAATCGTATCCTATCTCATGTACTAGACTGTTACCTGTACAGGCTCCTGTAAAAATTCATGTTTTTTTTTCTTTTTCTTTTTTTTTCTTTGTTGACTGGTAACTTCCTTGACACATCTTAAGGGGATTCCACTATTGTTCTAACTGGAGCTGCAGACAACTCTGCACGGCTCTGGGACTGTGAGACTGGTAAAGAGTTATCTACATTTGGAACAAACTCAGCAGTTAGGACGTGTGCCTTTTCCAACATGGGAAGTGTCTTCATGTACTCAACTGATGCTGCAATGAACAGCAAGTGTGAAATAGTCCTCTACGATATTAGACAGTATGATTCCCCTATTAGGTATGTTACACTTTCTAACAGATAGAATACTGCCAGTTGGTTATTGTATACTTATTTGTTCAGATCTGTTGTGGTGGACGATTCTAAAATCACTGCTGCTGCCTGGGGGCCTTTAGATCAGTATCTACTCACTGGTCACGAAGATGGTACTCTCTCACAGTACAATATTATTGAGGTATGTCTGTGACAAAGCATTCCAATGTGATGCAATGTTTTAGCATGGATATTATAGCTCTCGAGAGCTATACTATCCGTGGTTTTTGTGAGTGGTCTTTCTGTTGTTGTTTTTTTTCCCCCCAGACTGGTGATTTGATACATTCTGTAAAAGAGCACACAGGTCTCATTTCTGATCTACAGACATCCAAAGACCATTCCATGGCCATCACTGCTTCCAAGGATACATCTGCAAAAGTACGATTGATGGTTTTTAACACTTCAATTGTTGCTTTTATTATTGTGCATACCATTTACAGCTTTTTGATGCAGACAAACTTGAAATGATGAAAATGTACAAGACTGAACGTCCGGTCAATTCAGCTGCCATTTCACCCCTGCGTGAACACGTAAGCAATAACTACCGGTCAGATTGAAGCAGTCTCGTGGCTTTCTAATGATTGTCTTGATTTCAGGTCGTTCTTGGTGGAGGTCAGGAAGCTATGGAAGTTACTATGACTACCACAAAGGCTGGGAAATTTGATGCTCGTTTCTATCATCTTGTCTTCGAAGAGGAAATTGGAAGGGTCAAAGGTCATTTTGGTCCTATCAACAGTTTGGCATTTCATCCTAGTGGGAAAAGGTTAGTTCAAAGGAGAAAAAAAAAGCTATGGAAAATTGTCATGATTGTGTCTCTTACATGCAGTTATAGCAGTGGAGGAGAAGATGGTTATGTTCGTGTGCGCACTTTTGATCCAGCTTACTTTGACTTTAACTTTGAAGTGTAAATGTACACATGACCATAATTATGTAAAACTGTGCATTATACAATCATGTATGTCTCAATTCACATGCATTTTGCATAATACTGTTTGAGTTTCATTTATTGTGGTAAGGATGTAGATCTAGTAGGTAAAGAGTCTAGCTTTGTGTCTTTGTTAGTTCGTTTGCTTTTGGATGCTGAGCAAGTGTTTCTCGAAGCTGCATACACTGCTGATCGAGCTTCAACGAGTTGTTCTTCACTTCCAAGTCAACAATGATGCGCTGCAATGTTCGATTGAGTGCACCAAGAGCTTGCCTGTATAAATGAATGAATAACTAGCTGTGTTGTAGTGATACGTTACTATACTTACTCGGCAATGTCAAGGTTTCTCTTGAGAGCTTGCTGGGAATCAGCAATCTCTGCCACCTCCTCCACCATGCCGTATTGAGCTGGGTCTCTGCACAACTCTACATTGGGACGTTGAGTCCTGTTCTCCAAACGGGTCTGGACCACCATCATAGGTGGAGTCTTGTCGGCAAGAGAGCTCTGAAGATCCTTGATGTTTGATTCTACTGAACCAATCTCTACCTCGGTCTATGACAACAATAGTAATACAATACTTTAGCCTGTAATGTCACATAGGTGTGTTTAGAAGCAGCGTACATTTTTCTGTTGCCATTCCAGTTCACGTTTAGCATATTCCATCTCTTGAATTCGTTTTCTGAAGGCGAAATTGGTAGCAGCCCACTGAGCCTCAAGATTGGTGGTCGTCTGTCGGATGGTGTGGACCAATGCTTCCCTGAGTCGAACTGATGTTTGTATTTCAGCCTCTGCTCTCACAGTATTGTGAGACGAGAACGACTCCCACTGACCAGGAGACACAATACTACGTAACAAGCAAGAAGAAAACAAAATATTATTATAGCAACTGTAATAATACCAAACACTCTCTATGTACCCTTTCTTGATTCGCGTAGGATCTGTCTGCATTGCAATATTCTCAGCAGTGTTGCCCAGTGAGGAACACTCAGAGTCAATCTCGAGACCAGAGTGTTTGTCAGTCAGGTCAGCATAGAGCTGTTGGTGACAGTCTTGGAGGACACAGATTTGCTCAAATGCCTCGTTCACCTTCTGATGCAAAATATTCCGGATACTCTCGATAATTTCAAACTCCTACAATAAAAGAGGTATGATACTCAACACAATTTCCTCACCAATACAATGCGATCTCACTCGTACCTTGTGGAGTTGTCCTTCCACATCGTCCCTAACTTGGTCGATGGATACCCTCTGCTCTCTTGTTGACAAGCACTGCAACACCACATCCAGTGGTAGATCTTTTGCCTCCAGAGCTCTCTCAACACACTGCTTGGACTCTGATAGCTGCAAGGCATGGCAAATTTGGCATTTAGTGTGCATGTGTAGAGTACAAGTTCCCATGATCACACCTTTCCGATTTCTTCTTCGGTATCTTGTAGAGTTTTGCTGAGGGTGTCCATCCATCCTTTGATATCGCCTATCCTCTCATTCAATCGAGTATCAGTATCATGTTGAGTCCATTTAGTTTTGCTCTCTGAATGTTAAATCATAATGTATGATCATGGATGCTATAGCTTATGTGATTAGATTCAATTCATTCATGGATTTTACCTGTTTCATTTCTGACTTTCTGGCTTTGCTGCCTCACATCGTGTGCAATGCTCCTTTGCCGATCAGCACTAGATGAGATGACGAAGTTAGAGGTGTGCCAATCACTTGGGGCAAACTTTGTGGGAGAACGTTGCTGGAAGGCCATGTTCAGTGATGTTGGCAAGGTTACACTTGCAATGCTGTTACCATAGCAACTGTGCAGTTTTATGGACACGTGAGCATCATGTGGTTTAAGCCACACCCAATTGGGCGGAGTTTTCAAAATGGCATCTTCAGAGATGGAAAACGTGGAGGACTTTGCTGAAAATATACCTCCAGAAGAAGACGAGGAAGACGAAGGAGGTTCTGAGGTAGAAGAAGAAGAGGAGGAGGAGGAGGAGCTTGAGGAAGAAGAAGAAGAAGAAGAAGAAGAAGAAGAAGCGCAAAATGTTGCACAGTTATTGAGCCAAAATGTTGACTTGCAGGAACTGGCTGAGGATTCAGCTGTTGATACGCCTGTACAAGTAATACAAGACCAGGGTGGTATGGAAGTCAATCCTGAATTTCAACAAATTGCACTTGCAATGACAGAAGAAATTGGTAAGATTGTTCATGCTCATATGGTGTGCATTAATTGGAACTTTTTCTTTCAGAGGCAAAAGTTTTAGAAGTGGCGAATCTACAGAAACAGCTTGAAGATAAAGAAATACACTGCAATGAGCTTGAGCAAAATTTATTGGAGCAGAATGATAACTTGAGAAGACAGTTGAACAGTGCCTATATTGAGTGTGAGACTTTGAGGGGAACTGTAGCAGAGTATACTACCACTTCACAGCAGCTAGATGCAAACTTAAATGAACTAAGTAAGACCTAGCTATATAATAATCCATCAAATAAAGTCTTATTTTAAGAAGCACTGTTGATCCTACAGAGCAAAAGTTGGAGGGCAAGGAACAAGCGCTACAGGAGACCCAAAATCTGCTGTCTGAATCACAATCTAGGGTCCAGGAGCTGTCCATCCCTCCACCTGATGTACCAGGAGCAGACAGACATGAGTTGCTTCGATTGTTGGACAGACGTCAACACGAGATTGTCAGACTCAGTGATGAATGGAAGAGCCTCTCTTCAAAGCTGGAGACAGCTTCTGCCAAGAAGAGTGAATTCCAGACAAAGTGTGTTAGGAAAAATAACACTGCATTTGTACACACGTTTCTGTACTGTTAGTTAGTCATCTTCTTTGCTGTGTGTATAGATATGATGAGGTCATTACTCAGGAGGCTTCTCTTCGCCTCCGGGAGCAGCTCCTACAGCAAGAGAAGCAACTGGTCAAGAGTCAGAATGAGTGGTTGTCTCAAGAACTGCAGTCCAAGTCTGACCAACTGTTGCAGCTGAAGAGAGAAAGAGCCTCAACTGTGGCAGAACTGGAGAGCAGACTAACAGCTAAAGACCAAGAAGTAATGCAATCTGCATTAAAAGAATCATTTGTGTGCATGGTAACATGGAAGTAAAATATTATACACTTATCCTATTGAACAGACAAAGAGACTGAATTCCATACTTGAGAGTTTGCGTCAGTCTCACTCTGAGCTGGAGGCCAAGGCAACGGAGTACCTCGGTAGACTCAAGGATGATCGCGAAGAGCAGGCGACTGTTGAGGAACAATTGAAGAAGGAGCTAGCCCAACAAGTACACTAATATCCTGTGCCTCATGTGTGTGCTCCATGGTTACCTGTTGTGAATTCATTTGCTCAGGCTAAGCTGACAGACTTGTATCACAAAGCTAGTGATGATGCTGAATCACGTGTGAAAGAGTTGGTTGGTGCTGTGGAGAAACTGCAGACACTTGTTGAAGAGGTGTCCCAGGAGAAAGACCAACTACAGTTGCAAATTGATGAAGAGATTTCTAGGTGGGTTTTGCACAGTGACAATGGCAGCATAGAGTAATCTAATACTGTTGTATGTACTGTCATTCTCTACTTGTCTCTCCAGTCACGAGTCTTTGGAACAAGAACGTTTGTCCGAAGTATCCCAGTTGAAGCAGGAGCTATCACATGCCAACGATCTCTTGGCTTCCCTTAGACAGCAGCGGGGAGGCCTGCTCTCTGACAGCGAGGTCCTCTCCCTTTCTCCTGCAGCTGCTAAAGCTAGTGCTCTGCTCAAGTCGGGACAGTCTCTTACACAGATTTATTCTCAATATGTTCAGGTGTGTGTACGTGTGCACAACTATAACTGATGCTTTTAATGTATGTTTAAGTTAATATTCTGTAAGTTGTTTGAAATGTGAATACTTTCTCTTACAGTTGACTGATGATCTTCAACTTCAAAAAGATGAAAATCTTCGTTTGAACAACTACGTTGAGCAAATTGTTCAGGAGCTTGATGAAAAGGCTCCTGCTTTGCAACAACTGAGACGAGACTATGACCTTGCCGAGCAAAACTGCAACCAGCTTACTCAGAAGCTCAATGCTATGTTTGAAGAATGTGAGAGCCTGCGTTTGGAATCTGAAGACGCTAGACGCCATGCTAGTGCTGACAGTAGAGAGAATGAGAGACTGAAACAACTGTGCAGTGATCTAGGTCGGCAAGTCAAGGTAGACAATCTTATTTTTCATCTAAGAAGTTTTGTTGGTATACTTTCTAAAAATTATATCTTGACAAATTCAGGTATTGCTAAAAGAATGTGAAGAAGCCCGAGGGGGTGTGGCCAGTACTAGTATGTCACATGACCTGAGTAGTGGTGACATATCGAGCTCGTCTCAGGTGATCTCTCAGCACTTGGTGGACTTCAGGAACATTGATGAACTCCAAGAGCAGAACCAACGTCTCTTGAAGGTCGTGAGAGAACTCAGTGAGCAGAATGAAGAGAGAGAAAGACAGACTGTTGAGCAACAGACTGAGGTATTATTGTAATGTTGTTTAGTTCAAGGGACAACATACACTGTTTACAAAGACTTTCCATCTTTTAATGTGAAAAAAACGAGTCTATAATAGGAGGTACACTATTATATTCCTTCATGTTTTTGTAAAGAAGGAGAGTGTGTTGAAATGTCTGCATAGGCAATTGGCTGTATTAAAAAAATATATAGTCATGTGATAAATGTTTTGTGTGAGCATGTTGATTCACAAGTCATGTACATTGTGTTCTAGGAGCTACGGAGCCAGTTGAATAGTGCACACTCTGAGATTGATGAATTGAGAGAAGCAAGAGAGAGGCAGAAGGAACTGGTTCAGTCCATCGTCAACCAACGGGACATGTATCGTACCCTGCTGGCTCAAGCCACACCCCTTCCACAGGACACCTCGACACGGAGGAGATCTGGTGGTGTTGACACGAGCTCCCTAGGGGAGGTGGGACAGGGCCCCGAGGAGGAGGGGGAGGCAGGGGAGAGAGAAGTGGAGGCTACAAAGACTTTGAAGGAGATGAAGGAACAGTTTGAAGCTTATCGGAAGGAGAAAAAAGAGAATGATTCCATAATGCAAAAACAAATGGATGAATTTAGAGAACAGAGCTCCAATCTGCGATTGGATAATGCCAAACTGTCTTCAAAGGTATACTATGTGTGAATTTACTTCTAATATGTGTGTATTATTGGTGACTGTTTCCCTTTTGTACATGTACTCAGTCATGTTAACTACTGGTACACATGTTTATCTCTTGCCCTCCTCATTCAGCTTGAGTATGCTAACGAACGCTACCAGCTTCTTGATTCTCATCACAAGTCTCTGAAGCGAGAGCTGGACGCTCTGAGGGAAAAGAACAACCAACTCTCCACTGCACTCTCCAAGCAACAGACCAGTGTCCACACGGCAACACAAGAGCTCTTCACCTTACAAGAGAGACTTTCAAAATCAGAAATAGCCTATCAGTCGATGAGAACGGAACGTGATCTTCTCAAGGCCAGCGAACAGCAAGCGAGAAGTCAGTACAACGATCTACTGAGGGAACAGAAGGGGCAGACTACACTGCTGACCAACTTGCAGGCAATTCAGAATAATCTTGAGAGGAGTGAGTTTGAGACTAAGACTAGACTTGGTGCAAAGATCGAGGCACTAGAGAAGGAACTTGTGCTGTACAAAGAGAAGCTCCATTCCGAGGAAGACAGGCGAACCAAGATGGTCGATGCTTACGAAACCAGAGTAAGATCATATTTTATTGTTATATAATTATGTGTGATGATTGTTGCATTCTGTTTGTAGGTGAAAGATCTTGACCAGAGGTTGACCAGCTCAAAGGATGCTCATTCACTTGCTGAAGAAAAGCTCAGATCATCTGTGGAGAGAGCAGATTCCCTCCAGACTGAACTCAGCAGCACCAAAGAGGAGCTGGATGCCAAGTTGAAGGAACTTCAAGAGAACAAGGACAAGGTGTGGATGCATTATGTGTGCTAATGTTCACACAGTCTAATTTTAACCTCTATTGAATTGTGTGTTTCCAAAAGGTGCTGCGTCTTGAACAAAATGCAGCCGGCGAATTTCGTGGCAAGATTCGTCTCTTGGAACGTAACCTGGCAGATTCCAAAGGCAAAGTGAAGAGCTTGGAGACCCAGCTGAGCTCCGCAAAGAGTCACGCTGATCAATACAAAGAAATGAGCACCACGTATGAACAGCAGCTGAAGGAGTTGAATGAGACCAGTGAGCAATTCAAGTGAGTGCCAGTTATTATGACAACCTGGTGGATTACTATGGAATAAAGACAATACTTTGAATCAATGTCTATGGTGTGCATATTCTCTTGTTTTAGGAGTCATGTGGAACAGGCTCAGGTTGAAGCTGAAGTGAGAGAAAATGAACTCAGACTGAAAGTTGATGATCTTGAGACAGTGGTGAAAGAAAAGGTAGAAGAGCTGCAGAAAGTCAAAGAAGAGTGGTCCCAAGAGGTACCTTTTGAATTACCCATATTACATTGTGTATATCATAGAGCTAAAGTATGCCATGTGTAGCCTTGTTTCCTGGCATTAAACCACATGGGGATGGCCTGGGCATGAGGCTATGCTATGTGTGTGTAATGATGCATATAATGTGACTGATTGCTATTGTTTCAGGCGTCTCTTTGGCAGACTAAAGTGTCTAGTAACGAGTCAGAGAAGTTTGCACTCCAATTGGAGCTCACCTCTCACACTGAAGAGTTGGAGACACTGCGTGAAGATGTCAAACGCTACCAGGAAGAAGCATCCAGCACACAAACCCTCTATCAACGAGAGTTGCTGCAACACAGCAGATCGATGGAGAACTTGGTTACAACTCAAGAAAAGGTATACATTTTTTGCAATGTGGCACACAAGAAAAGGCATACCATTTACACTAGCAAAATGTTATTTTGGTAGTATCTTTGGACTCATCTCTCCCATTTACTTTTGTACCTCTCTTTAGTTGACTGCAGTGCAGAGTGAGTTAGCTAAGTTGAAGTTGGAGAACCAGCAGTTCAAGGAGCAGCTGTCTGTTGATAGAGAGAACTGGGCTGGGAAGGAAACCCAGCTGGTTCAACAGTGTGAAAATCTTGAATCCAGATTGAGCGAACTGACTCAGCAGAATACACTACTCCACGAGCAGTCAGAAAATGTAAGTTCCCAATCCGTTTATCAGTGTACACACATGTACTTCTAAAGGGCACTTTGTGTTCTCCTGTAGCTCTCTGCACAGCTGTTGACACTGCAGCAGCAGACTCAAGATCTCGATACCACTTCTCTTCCCTCCGATGTCACCACCGACTCTGTTCACCGTAACAAGTCCACAGAACAGCTGTGGGAGATCATTAGGTACAATAACACACATACGTATAGCACAAAATATTGTTGGGAATAAATTTTGGCGGATTGTCAAAAATTTCATGATTGGCTGATTTTATTTTGGTGTAGTGCATGCAGCAATACATGTATTTGTATGTGCTGTGCAAAAATGACTGTTTGGCGGATTTAATATTAGCAGTCCTTGCCCAAACCGCCAATATTAAAATCCACCAAATTTTTGTACTACATGGTATATTAAACAAGAAAGTGTGTATTTCTTCAATCCTATTGTCTATGCATTTGCACATGTGAATGAGTATGTTCCCCACTCAAATATTTAGATATGTTCGTCGTGAGAAGGAGATTGCTCAGACGAAACGAGAGCTAGCTGAAAGTGAGAACGCTCGCAATCAACAGCTGGTGGAGCACTTGCAGAGGCAGCTGTCGGAAGCCCAGGACCAACTGAGGGAGGTGGGCGAGGCCGCTAAGGTGCACAGTGAGACTGCAGCGCAGCATGCTGAGATAATGTCCAAGGTACAGTTACCATTGCACACATTTTTTGTTTTGTTTTACCATATTATAGCAGGTAAATTTGGTAGGCTTAAAATTTGGCGAATTTGCATTTTAGCATGATTGCCAATTTAATTCTGCGTGCTGTATTGTTTATATGTGCATGCATGTGTTTGGTGATTTGCAGAATAGTTCACCTATTTGCCAAATTTACCTGCTATGTGATATTTTGTTTTGTTAGTTTGATTTACTTCCTTTTTGTGATCTTACTTCACTGTTGGATCTCTCTCGTGAACAGGTTGAAAGTCTAAATGTTTTGAGTGACAGTAACAAGTTGCTAAGAGCAGAGCGAGATCGTCTCTCTGACCAGATTAAGGAGCTGGAAGAGAAGTATGAGAAGCTAGAGGGAGATATGGTTGCTCTCAGAGAGACCAATAAACAGCTCACCGCTCAGAAGGATGTGCTCGTGGCAGAGAAGACTGCCTTGAGGTACAGTGTGAGTTTGTGAGTAAAAGAGTCGTGGGTTAATTGTTTTGTTCTGCACATTGTCTAGAAATGAAGCCCAGCGTTGGAGTACAAGGACCAACCAACTGATAGAGCAGTACAATAAGGTCGATCCAGAAGAGTATAAGAAACTTCTGTAAGTTGCAATTATCGGTTTAGAGATGACATCCCTTCTCTTTACACAACCTTCCAAAATGGCTCACAGTGAGGAACGGGACAGCACGGCATCTAAGATTGATAGCCTGGAGAAGGAGGTGGCCTCACTCCAACCACAGCTTGCTGAGGCACAGTCAGCCAAGGAGAAGCTGGAAGCTCAGTTGAACGAAGTTAAAGGAGAGAAAGAAACTTTGACTGGAGAGATAAGTCAACTTCAAAGTGATGTAGCGTCCAAGCAAGAAGGACTACAGGCTAAGGACAAGCTCATTAGCAGGGTATGCTACTGTATGACTAGCACAATGCCTTGCTGGTATTATCCACATATGCAAATGAATTTGAATTCTACAGCTTCGTGATATTGGTCGCAAGTTCCGCACCAAAAATGAGGAGTCTCAGAAAGAGAACAAAGACTTGAAAGATGAGATTGAAGCTCTCAAGAAAAAGCTTGAAGAAGCCTCTGCTCCTGCTGAGCCACCACCAGTTACTTCTGAGCAGCAAGACAAAACTAAGGTGAGCAGCTGATAATAGAGATGCCTTCCATTAGTTTCTGCAAATGATTTTCCGTAAATGATGGGGAAAAGGAGTGTATGTGGGCACATTGCCTTTGTAGCCATGGTGGAAGGGAGTGTGGGTACATTGTTTCCCTTCTTGACCAACTCCAATATGGACAGTTATAACTCAAACATGAAGTTAGTTGATACCCCCTTCCATTAGCTCCCATGTTCATAATTCCATGTCACACTCACATCATGTTTGTCTTACAAAGGAACTTGAAGAGGCTCAGAAAACCATTGAAGAGCTGCGGGCATCCAAAACACAACTGGAAGAGAAGAATTCCAAAATTGCCAAGATGGTGAAGGCAGCCAAGGCCAAGATACAATCACTCATGACAGAGAAGACACAGGTTTGTTAGTTCACAGTGAGACTGCTATAGCTGCACGGTAGCATCAGATTCTTTCCATTCCCAGACCGCTAAAGAGCTAGAAGATTCCAGGGCTGCAGCTGACAAACACACTGAGGAACTCACCAAAGTTCAAGAAGAGTTGAAACAGCTACAGGAGAAGCACGCTGAAGATGCCAAGAAACACGAAATGACAGTATCGAAACTCCAACAATTACTGAAAGAGAGGAGGCCCCGCCACAAGGCTGTCATCCCGATATCGGAGGGAGGCTCCTCGTCTCTCCCTTCCTCCCAATCCTCAGCACCCACCGCTGCCGTGAAGCCCACAGTCACAACCACACCCACTGCTAGCATCCGACCAATGGCGATCCAGACGACCAGTGCACCGACGGCCCATGTCACTCCCACCATGGTCACACAGCAACACGTCCTGACTTCAACCACCACCACTCCTTTCATTGCCTCCAACCAAATCAGCTCAAATGTCATCTCAAACTCGACTGCAACGGCTACAATGTTTGTGCGCTCTTCCTCGCCACAAGTCATCACCCCGCTCCCAACGACCAGCATTTCTGTGGCTTCCACCACGTCAACCACTCCCCCGATTGGAATTGCGGTAGCGTCTCAGGACAACAGCGGTGCCGCTAGTGGATCGGGCGAGGGGACCAGCCGAGGAACGGTGAAGAGACAGAGGGAGGAGGAGACACAGGAACCGGGCTCCACCTTAGAGCCTCCTGCTAGCAAGAGACAACGACCGATCATCGTAAGACAGAAGCAACAGCAGCAGCAGCAACAGCAGCAACAGGTGGCTGCTAGTACCTCTCTGGCAGCCGACACTCAGGGAGATAGAGAGGGGGTCAGTGCCATGGATACACAACCTTCAGACTCACAGGTATATTGTACTTGGTGTGTAATAGTTTGACTCAAGCTCAGTGATTGTGTAGTGAATTTGTAGGCTGTACAGTTAAGAGAAGTGTCAATACATAGCACTAGTATTCTCATTGAAATACTCAAAGGGCCTAGCTTATTATGTTGTCTTCTTGTGTGTTTACTCATGTCATCTTTATTCTACCACCCTAGGTATTGTCGACAGAAGCCCAAGTTGAGGAGCAGCTTTCAGGCTCTGAGCCCATAGCTCCCGAGAACAGCACCACCTCTCTGATAGCACAGCCCAGTGAGCCAACACAAGCACATGTGGTGGGCGTGGCTGCTGTATCTACGGAGATGCTAGGAGACGCAGCAAACACATCGGGTGTCTCCAGTCAGGTTGGATGGAGCAGTCCCGTTGTGTCCAGCGCAGCTCCTCCGTCAAGGGTCTCTGAATCTCCTCCCGCTCAAGTCACTCAGTCTCAAGAGGCTACTCAAATCAGAGTGTCCGACTCGAGCGGGCTGGGAATTGTACAACCAATGCAAGCACACGTCATTGAGTTGGTCCAAGTCCCGTCCTCAGAGGCCATGCAGGTGCCGGCACAGTCCGGTGGTGACATATCTCTAGTCCAGACCACCTCTGAAGTTGGAGAGGTCTCCCAAGAGGAGGATATGTCATCAGAGGTAGAGCCTGCTCCCACTGCCGAACCACCTGCCATCATGGTGGTTGCTGAGAGCGACAGCCAACAGGCTTTGCCAACTACAGCTCTTGTTGACAGCTCAGAGTCGATCCTCTCCGAGGATGTAGGACAGGAAGCAGCCGCCAGTCAAGCCACAGCGGAGAGCTCTCCAGCTACGACTAGAGTCGAGGCATCAGTGGTTCATTTTGGTATTGTTGAACCAAACAGACTTGAAAGCACTGCTGACGTTGAGATGGTACAGAGCCAAGAGCAAGGTGAAGGCGGTCGTGGTGGTGAGTTGGTCGATGAAACACAAGTGGACAGAGAGTTCAGTGAAGTGAGACTGCTGGATGAACCTGAAGTGGCTGCTGGTCAGAGTGGAGAGGCAACTCTGGAGCAAGCAGACACCACTCAAGAAGAAGGTAAGAGTGCATGGTATAATGGACAGCTTTAAAAGACGTGCACAATTATTATTGTTGCATGTGTTATAAATTTGTGTGTTAAAAATTTTATCCTAGAGCTCCGTGCTGTCTCAGAGCCTGCTAGTGAGTTGACAAGTGAAGCTGAAGGTGGAGAGCTTGCAGTTGCAGAAGAGATGGAGGAGGAGGAAGAAGATGATGTTGATGTGGTTGGAGGTGACAGTGGGGATGGTAGAGAAATGGTGTCCACTCCTGTAGAGCAAGAGGAAGAAGATGAAGAAGAACGAATGGCAGAGGTCAGCATTGTTGATGCTTGTACACCTCACCTTGGATGAATGGGCATGGCATAGCTACATACTTTGCAGTCAAATCTTTGTTGTCACTATAATAGTATACGGTATACGGTATGCTGTATACTGTACACGGTATACCGTATAGTGGGAAATTTTCGTGGGGAAAAATTTTTGCGTTTTCGTCTTGAATAGAAAATCGTGGGGAAAATTTTCGTGGATTGCGTCTCAATATTACGTGACGACCACATACCTTACAAATTTCGTGGGGGGAAATTTTCGCGGAAAGCTGCCAAACTGCAAAATTCTCAAAAATTTCCCCCACGAAAATTTCCCGCTATACGGTACTGTATACAATATAATTATACAGTATATTGTGTTAACCTCTACTATTGCCACTGGTGGTCTCCCCATATAACAGGAAGAGGAGGAGGAGGAGGAGACAGTGGAGGAGACTGAGACCACTACCACTGGTGAGGAGGAGGAAGCCACTGAGGGTGATGAGGTGGCTGAGACAGAAGAGGAGGAGGAAACAGAACGGATTGATGACTACTCTCAATTTAGCAATGTTAGTAAAGAACCTTGCTAAGTTTACCGTGTACTAATGTTAGCTTGAGTCTGCACACCATATACATAGATAGTTGCCAGCACACAAATATTTGTACTAGGACTACCACACAATACTTCAATCTGGCTGAATCCGTCCCACTTTATGACTGAACTTTTCCTGGCCTGCACTGCAACCCATTCACATTGCCTATCTTTTTCAGTCTTTGTATTCCATGCTACAACTTGCTCTTGAAGTGAGCCAGGCATGCTTATACAGTGNTCTCGATTATTTTACCTTGGTATGCCGCTTTTGAAGACTGGAGCTGCCGTTCTTGAGATATAGTTGGAACACACACACACACACACACACACACACAGACAGACAAAACGACTACCATAACCCCTGCGCGCATGCGCACCAAGGGTTAATAAGCGCATGCCTCGTTGTTGCTCTTGACACTTCATTGTTAAGCGCTATGATGATTTTTACTATTGACACAGGGAAAGGATCAGCTTCTAGACACGTAGACAACACTTCACCCATAAAAAGAGTCCACACGCTCTTGCAGACAAGTTGTGCTCGAATAACGCTCTCCAAAAAATTCCATTGCCTCCCTTTGAAACGTTGCTCACGTGGCAGTGTATCTCGTTATTACGCGCATTTCGCTGTTAAGCGCCTATTTTCTTCCTGTGGAAATATAAGCGTATGCGCTTAGCAACGCGCCAGTACGGTATTGTGTTAACCTCTGCTATTGCCACTGGTGGTCTCTCCATATAACAGGAAGAGGAGGAGGAGGAGGAGGAGACAGTGGAGGAGACTGAGACCACTACCACTGGTGAAGAGGAGGAAGCCACTGAAGGTGATGAGGTGGCTGAGACAGAAGAGGAGGAGGAAACAGAACGGATTGATGACTACTCTCAATTTAGCAATGTTAGTAAAGAACCTTGCTAAGTTTACCGTGTACTAATGTTAGCTTTGAGTCTGCACATCATATACATAGATAGTTGCCAGCACACAAATATTTGTACTAGGACTACCACACAATACTTCAATCTGGCTGAATCCCTCCCACTTTATGACTGGACCTTTCCTGGCCTGCACTGCAACCCATTCACATTGCCTATCTTTTTCAGTCTTTGTATTCCATGCTACAACTTGCTCTTGAAGTGAGCCAGGCATGCTTATACAGTGTCTCCTTTCTTTCTTTTTTCTTTTTTTTTCTTTTTTTTTTTTTACCAAATCACTAGCAGGTTCCTATAGATGTGGACATTGGTGATGGATCACAGTCAGCCCCTATCCTAATTGATAGTGATGATGATGAAGAAGAGGAACAAGAAGAAGAAGAAGAAGAAGGAGAAGAAGAAGAAGAGGAAGAAGAAGAAGAAGAAGTGGAAGAAGTTAGTGATGAAGATGAGGAGTATCAAGATGAAGACGAAGTGCGATTGAAGCTCTCCGATACTGAACAAGTGTGTGCTCAGAATTTTTCAACCATTTTTTTTGATCTCAATTGTTTTATTTTTCCCTTTAGATCAGTGAAGAAAGTGACAGCGAGGAACGCGATGATGTCATTCAAATTACCGCCTCTCGTAATATTGAACAGGAGGCAGAGTCAAGTAACGAACAGGAACATCCCCATCCCCAGCTCATTTACCAACGCTCTACCTCAAGCCTGGGGTCTGAACAGAGCAGCAGTGGTTTGCCTGAAGACGAAGTGAGCATTGAGATCCCGACGAGCAGTGCTCACGCCCACCCACCACGACCCACCTCCTTCCCAAGGTATGTAGGACACACCCACAGATTCAGCAATACACGTATTGTATATATGAAACTTTTTTCTATAATAATTTATTATAGTATTCGAAGAGGTCCTTTACACCAGTTTGGAGAGCGTCAAACGTCAATTGTGACTCCAGTGAGTTCTGTAGCTCAATGATTCATACCCTGTTTACACCATCATTGCTTGGATTCATCTAAACAGCAAGCGTTTGAGGTGCACGTTGAAGACAGTGTTGTCCCTCACACCCCGGTGCTGAATGAGGTGAAGCAGCTAGTGAGTAATATGGGCCAGACGATGCCCTCCACTCCATTGGAACCCTCTCATGCTGTCCCTCAGCTGGCTGAGAGCTCCCTCACTGCTGAGTCTTTCAGAGCATCAGAAGGTAAGATCAT
>CAXIPT010000002.1:19224847-19235345 GCA_964030475.1 Tethya wilhelma | reverse complement strand
ACACACACACACACACACACACACACACACACACACACACACACACACACACACACACACACACACACCATGTGTACTTCATTACTCTTGTTATGTACATGTACATGTTTTGCATGCAGTGATACAGTCCCTTGGCGAAAGTCAGATAGAGCTAGGATCGGCCATTGTTCCGCCACCACTAGAAGTACCATCACATGATCAGTCACATGACCCAAACCTGCTGGTTAGTCAGGATGGTGACATAAATGATGAGGTGATTGACGACATTGTTGGAAGGGACTCCAGTCCTGAAGATGATGAAGGTACATAATGCTACCCCAAGTCTCCTTTCTATATACTACTATTCTGTTTTCTCCATTAATTTTTGTCCAATTTCTGATAAAAAGGCTAAAGACTGGATACTGTTATCCATTAAGTGAAAGGTTCTTTTTCTGTGTTTGTTAACAGAGATGCCAGAAGAAGGCGAGTTGGACGATGAAGGCGAAGAAGTTCAGTTGGAACAGAAGCAAGATGAGCCACCGCCTGGTGGAGCAGGGATATCGACAGTTCCCGGCAGCAGCACCATTCCCACGCTCACCTCTTCAGCCTCTGCCCAGTCCTTTGTGCCGTCCGTCTCCTCCCACGACTCCATCATCCAAGAGCAGGCCTTGCCGGCCCCTCCTCCTCTCAGACGCATAGATCCAACCAGAGGTGCTGTGGCTAGCTCATCATCCACTGGCGATATCGGTCAGTCTTCTTCTGGAGAGAGCATCAAGCAAGATTCTACAAAGAAACCACAACCTATCGTTTGGGATGAACCTTCATCTTGTATGTTGATACTATACATTGACTATAAATTTATGATGATTTGTTTCTTGTTCCCCCCCTGTATTTTTAGCGTCTGGCAGTGCCCCTCAAGCCAAAGGTGGTCGTGGAGGAAGAAAGATAGTTAGGTTTGGATCAGCTACAACTGGGAGTAGAAGAAACATACGTCTTAAGCCATCCCGAAAGTGAATCTCTTCATCTAATCACAAAATAAACTTCCCCGGTTACGAATCAGTACATGCACACTATAGATAAGCTAAACACAAACATTTTGGTTTGGACGAATGAAAATTTTCCCTTGAATTCGTACAAATAGCTAATATTGTCAGTTTTGTATAATCATGCATTTGTGCCATGCATGCTTGCACTCTGTATCACAAGACAACACACACCACACAGTATTTACTCCGAACATGGCTTCTATGACTTATCCTTTGTCATGTGAATGTATTCATAGTTCTGGAACTGGGACTGAGCATGTGACCAACCACCACAATGTAGCCTGGAACTAACTTAGTCACAACATTATTATGAGATCCGTTTGGATTAGCAAGAATTTTCCAAACATAGCTCAAGTCACACACACAGACAGCTACAACACCATTATGTATGATGTGTTAAAAACATACATGCATTATAGTGTACCACCAATCATGTGTACATGAGTTCAGCCATCTCCGACATTGGTCTTGGTAGGTACATCATCTCGTCAAAGTAACCTGCTAATTCATCCACCGTGGTATCATCAAAGTACTTCCTTCCTTCGTAAGCTGCTGCCTGTTGCCGACAAGTCATACCAGTGGACAGTGTTTGGCTATAGCTGTGAGCACTTGCAGTTGTGTTTGAGACATGTAGGGAGTCGAATGATTCTATTATGTCTTGTTCTGTTGACACTTGGTCAGTACTTGTGACAAGACCACAGTTTCTGCAGATGGTTTCCACTTGTGCTTCTTCTGCTAGTCTGGAATGTTGTTCTGTGCAGCTACATATGTTCTGGTTCATAGAAGCAGTGTGCTCTAAATGAGAGAACACAAGAGGAACAGTTTGTTCTAGGGTAGTTGCCTTGTTGACTGGTTTTGAGCTTGATGAGGACATTAAGATCAGTGCTTCATCAGTGCAAGTTCTAAATGCTTCATCCCTTTTCAAATCTGATAACTGATTAGGATCATCTGCTGGTAGTAGTTGTTGGGAGTCTCTTTGGTCACCTTCGATAGTCACTTGTCTACTTGTGTGTTTGTGTGTGCAGAGTATGTGGTGTCACTCGGTTATGTGTGTGTATGGCATAGCTTAAGTTATAGGTACATATGGTATGCATGTGTACGTGTATGTGTAGCCATGGTAATTTATTAACAAACACTCATTCAAACATAAGCCACATCACCCTTAGCATGTGATATCTCATTGACACTGAACAGGTGGAAGGTACTGAAGTAGTTAGTATCAAATCAGTATCACATGACTCTGTAAGGTTCCAATACACAATTGTGCGACCGCCCACAAGTTGTTATGAATACTCGCCACAAAAATTAATACTTTTATAGCTCTTACCTTCCTTCTTCTAGACTGGCCAATCTGAGCGCCTCTAATCCTCTGCTTAACTCCGCTGTAGGGGACTCCATTCTGTCCGCTGCCTGCTGTTGAAACGCGGCAAGAAAATGTTCGATTCACGGCTTCTCTGATGGTCTAAAAATAGCATGAGATCTTTTGATATGCAACTCAATGACGTCATTGCTACTAAAATTATTACTATGGATCATGTGATATCCATATAAGGAAGTCCAAGAGTTCAGTTCTGGTTGTGGAGTATATTTTGCCGCTGCTCTTCTCAGCTGGTGCTCAGTCAGAAGTCGAAATTTGCTAAAAGCAACAAGAAACAGATCTCTCTACTTTAATCCTCACTTTCAAACAAAAATTAATCATGTCTCTGTATCCGTCACTAGAAGATATGACTGTTGACAAAATGGCCAAGGTGAGTGAGCCAGTCGACATGCGGTCAGATAGTCGCATGCCAGTGGTAAAGTTTAGAGCCTTTTTTTTAATTTTGTACCTAAATGAACTAACATCTGGTTTTATATTTTGGATGATATTTCACTTTGTTTACAGGCACAAGCCAGCCAGGCCAGACAAGCTCAACAGCAGCAGCAACAAGCTGCTATCACTGGTGGTGCTCAACCCTACATGCCACCTGCTCAATCGAGCACACCTGGACCCTCTCCTTATGCTGGTCTCTATCCTGATCTTGCCGATGAATACATGGGATTACAGCTCACAGGATACGTACCGGTGAGTTTGAGGGTGAAGGATATATATATTTGTTACCTCAGAGTAATGTGAGAAATATCTGTTTATGCAACAGTGAAATGTGTTTCTTTATGGTTGGTGTACACATAACTTTCTAAGTAATTAGCACTGACTGGTTGCTTGCACATGACTTTGTTTTTGGAACTAAACTGAGTCATGTGAGTGTGGAATCACTGGTGTGTGGTGTATACTGTACTGTAAACAGTGTATATTCCTTTTTTACAAAAAGGAAGTATGACCTAGTCACTTAGGGACACATTAATAACTTGCTCTAGTTCTAGCATGAAATACACATGTGTGACTCCCCTCCCACACACACACGCACACACACACACACACATTAGCCTGCTGCCCCTGCCCCAACAGGAGGTGCTGTGGTGCCCTCCACTGGCAATGCTGTGGCCACTCGCTCTAACTCAGGACCTGTTAGTGGTGTTGGCAACGTTGGAATCAGAAGAGCTGAAATCAAGCAAGGTACACACATATACGTTTATGTAGGTAGCTACACTCAAATGCCAGCCACATGTGTGCTGTAGTATGTGCCTCTCTGTGTACACAATGAATCCTATTGTGTTACAATCATATTATGACAAAAATGTGTCATTTGGAACTAACTTGTAGGTTGCATTAGTGTCCATAAGGCACTCCATGAATCACATTACAGTTTTTAGCTTGCTGGCTTGTGACAATGATCATTGCTTTCAAACTTGCACAGGTGTTCGTGAGGTGGTTCTATGCAAAGACCAGAAGGGCAAATGTGGTATGAGTTTGTTCTCGGTCAACAAGGGAGTGTTTGTCTGCTTTGTGGGCAAGGGATCGCCAGCAGCCATGGCTGGAGTCAGATTTGGAGATCAAATTCTAATGGTAGGTCAACAAAACACACAGTTGTTGATGTTTAATGTTTAGTTTAAGGGATTGAAAGTGTAAGCAAATTGTGAGCATGAACATGATTTTAAATTCTAGTTTGTGTTTGTTTTTTCCAACAGATAAATGGTGAAGTTGTAGCAGGCTACTCTTCAGACAAGGCCTCCAAGGTGATCAAGAAAGCACCAGCAGACAAGATCACACTGGCTGTTCGTGATAGACCATTCGAGAGGACCATCACCATGCAGAAGGACAGTTCTAACCATGTTGGCTTTAGCTACAACAACGGTCAGATCAAAGCTATTGTCAAGGACTCTTCGGCAGCTCGGTAAGTAAACACCAACGACATGTATCTCATGTAGTCAATACAGAGGGTACATTGTGTGAATTGCCACTTGTGTGTAGTATGTTAGCCTTGTTCTATGTTCTAAGTTTGCTTTCTTGTTTTTATTTGTAGCAATGGTGTCCTCATTGATCACCATCTCACTGAAGTGAATGGACAGAATGTCATTGGACTCAAGGACAAGGCCATTGCCGAGGTGTTCTCTGAGAGTCCTCGCACTATCACCATTACCTTCATGCCATCGTTTGTCTATGAACACTTGATGAAGAAGTAAGTATCAGTGTGTTTTGTGTGTGTGTGTGTGTGTGTGTGTGTGTGTGATGGTGTGTAGGTGTGAGTGATGGTGTGTGTGGGTGTTTTAATTTTTATGCCCCTCTAAATTCACTGTTGTCCTCTCTGTGCAGTATGGGTTCCTCACTGAAGAAGCAGATGGACCACTCTATTCCTGATGTGTAAAGCCGATGACCCCTACAAGACAATAAACACAATGCTTATTGTAGATAATTTTGACTGTTTTCCGTTTGCAGACATACCGTACACATGAACTTGCATCGCGATCTTTTATGTTTAATTTAATGATTTCTGTTGACAATAATAATTGTGTTATACATACACTGTATCAGCTAGCTCATTTAGTTGGTGTACATACATATACCCATGGTTTACCATCAATTGTCCTTATGTCATGTTTTTAATGTAATATTCTAATAGAAGCACATCAATTCAACAAAATGCATACAAAAGTACATATATACATTAGTTGAGAAAAACAAAACTAGCTATCAGTCCATTCTGGCTTCTTTTTCTCCACAAAGGCAGTCATTCCAATCTGGCGATCATTAGTAGCAAAGGTAGAGTGGAACATCCTCTTTTCAAAGTGTAATCCTACCATAATTATACCATGCACGCAGGACACCACAAATTAAGTCAACATATGAAAGGCAGAATACTAAATACCTTCATCCAATGTAAGGTTGTTGGAAGAATTGACTGCCTCTTTGGCCATGGCAACAGCGACCTTGGAAAGAGAGGAGATCTTTTCACCCAATTTCACAGCCTCATCCACCAGTTCTTCAGCTGGTACAACTTTGCTCACCAGACCAGCTTTCTCAGCATCTTGAGCTGACATTCGATCACCTGAAAGTTTACAAGACAATATACACATACCACTATTATTTCTTCAATTCAGTAGCACTGCAGATTGGTCTGTTTCACCTGTTAGTATCATTTCCATCGCCTTTGACTTTCCAATAGCTCTAATGAGTCTTTGCGTTCCTCCTCCACCTGGTATCGTACCAAGGTTGATCTCTGGCTGACCAAAAGAGGCTTTATCGCCGGCATAGATTATGTCACACATCATTGCCACTTCACAGCCACCTCCCAATGCAAACCCATTGACGGCTGCAATCACTGGCTTGCGAGTATTCTTAATGGAGTCCCATTGACCTGTGTTGTAAAGAGCAGCTACCCATCACAATGCTGTCTAGATTCAGAACTACAATTTGTGTACATACCAAGAAAGTTTTTCATGTAGCATTTCATGAAAGTGAGGTTTTGCATCTCAGCTATATCAGCACCTGCAGCAAATGCTTTCTGGCTGCCAGTGATGATGATAGCTCCCACATTGGGATCACTATCAAACTCCTTCAAGGCTTCAGATAGCTCACTCATTAGAGCATCACACAAGGCATTCAGAGCCCTGGGTCGATTCAACTTTATGAGAGCAACATTTTGCTTTTCACCACGTTTCTCCGTAATTATATGCTCATATGAATGAGGAACACTTGTTGAGAAGTGCGATGCTGCTGCTGTAGGTCTTGCAAGGTTTGAGCGCAGTGCTCTCGTAGAAACAGAACACAATCTTGTGGCAAAGTGTCTCAACATCTCAGATCACAAACGTGGGCAAATTTGGCTGCGCAGAATTATTATAAGATATCATTATACCAGTATTGTAACTATCAAGACTTTAGTATACCTGGTTTTAGCTTAAAATCTCAACTTTACAGGCTTATCACCAGCTACAGATACCTAGTACCTCCGACTCCTCGGGCTCCTCTCAGTGTCCTCTGAACTGGCTCCAGCAGACTGGTACTGGTCGTTAGAATTGTATTCACCATGTTGCAACGTTGACATACGTCTAGTCTAAGGGNGAGATATTTATATCATTTTGGTGCTAAAAGAATGTAGAATTTTGGAGATACCCAAATTGTTCCCTATCTTGAGCTTTTAGGTTTAGTCCGAAGTCGCTAATGCCATATACTAGCTAGCTAGGTCCACTACAATAGCAAACTTGGTGAGGCCTGGCTGTAAGCAATGTTCTAGGACTATGTTATCTTTTTATGAGTGTTTGCAAGATTCTTACTGCTTGTGACAAATGCGGCAATAGCACGCGGTGTACGTGCATATCGCATGTGTACATACGCGTACTATATTCTGGTCACGTGACCATTATTTGTGTTTTATTGAAACGCCTCGCGAAGGAAAACAATGCATAATCACATCAAACCATATATATTTTTCAGTTGGCCTATAGTAGGTCTACACAAATAACTAGCAATGACTTCAATTTGCTACTCTTGAAATTTGACATTGGACACCCTAATCACATTAGGGTGTACGTGTCCAAGCTCAAATTTCAATAGAAGCTAATTGTAGCGAAACAGCGAAATTTATACTCGTCGAAAATTTCTAGCTATACGGTATTTATATTATTTACTTGATTTGAGAAAAAAAAAGGCCCTACATATTATTAATTTTCCAAACTCCTTGCAGTGTGGCTGAGTTATATAGGAGGCCACACACCACCTTTTATTGTTACTGTTTCTTTTTTATTTGTGCCTAATTGGGGCGAGCCTGAGCGAGCCCCACATGGTCTTTGTAACTGGTAAAATTTCTGTTGGTTTGCTTGTACACGGTGGACACTTTCCGTATATTCAAATTATTCGAACGGTAATGCAGTCCAGATTACGTCACAGAAATATTGAAATTTGGAATTGCACAATATATACACGTACACGTGGCTGGCAGAGACTGTGTAGCTTGCTTAGAGAGAGGCATAGATCTTGAGAGCGAAAAAGAAAGGAGAGACTCGACGCAGAGACAACGCTGCGCAGACCACTCATAAAGAGCCGGACTGTCAGAGCTTAAATTGAAACCAAATTATAGACCACTCCTGAGGCCGAGAAGTGAGAGAGCGGCCTCGTCTAGAGCTGAACTTGGCATCTGAGCAGATACTGCCATGGGGACACTACTCCTGAGAGATATCGTCTCTTGAAGCAGACCTAGAGAGACTACTACACCTCATGCAGGAGCAAATTTAATATTGAGCAACTATGACACCATGCTAGTCTAGCAAGGCCAAGCCTCGCACTTGCTCCGTCCATAGTGATGGCCAAATTGCTCTTCAACACTGAGAAAACTTCCTAGCTAATCAGCTAATTGACAATTTCACATTGACACTGACATTCTGACAGAGATATCGTCTTCTTCTCAATCAAGAAATGTTGCCTCATGAGCTCTTCTTTCATGACATTTATACCCGGTTTCTAGGTATAGATATATAAAACAGAATCAAAAACTTGATGTATAGCAACTGGAAAGGAGACTCTCAAGGTGTAGTACAGGGGCACCAAAGGGAAGCCACTCAACACAAATATGTGATGGAGAGTGCTTCATATCTACAACTGCCAGCACCCTGGAGATGCCTATTATACTTGACAGTTAACGACCTAGCTATATACTGGTTGGTCAAGAGTGAGACTGAAGAATTTGCAAGCATGCAAAGTCCCCTAGATATATACAGCTAGATATATACAGCTATATATACTATATACACCAAGTGTACGAGGTACCAAGCAGTACTGGTTGGTTTAGTTGTCTCATATAGCCACCATTGGAGTGACTGCTCTTGCTTGTTCTTCAACTCTGTTCTCCCGAATCTACGTCTTCAAACACCTCAAGGCTCCAGCAGTCATGAATCATGAGATGCAACATATATATAATTATAAGAACATGCACATGCGTACCTCTACCCTTGAGACCACAGAGCTACTCATGCAGGCTCGCCCCCATGATGCTTTGCATCACCCTAGTATATATAGCTGTTTGTTTTTAATTGGGGCGAGCCTGAGCGAGCCCCACATAGTCGTTGCAAATGGTAAAATTTCTGTTTGTACACCGTGGACAGTTTCCGTATATTCAAATTATTCGAACGTGCACGTGGTGTTGCAATATTGAAATCGATTGCGCAATAGCATTAGCACATGTTTTCTCAGTGTCCGGTCCACAAATTTGCAAAGTCTGTTCGACGTTCAGAGATTCGATCATGGATAATAATGAAGAGAAAAAACAAGAACGCCTTGCACGGCGAAGAGAACTCTACAGAGAGCGTAAAGCTAGAGAAACTCCTGATGACAAAGAAAGGAGACTCGCTAGGTGTCACAACGAGATTCAGCGGCTCGCCGACAAAAGCGACGCCTGTGAGAAACCACTCCCGAGAGAGATGCTCGTCGTGATCAAGAAAGAGTCAGGATCGAAGAAAGGAGGCAGAGAGAAACCATGCACTCCCCAGAGAGATGCCCGTCTTGATCAGCAAAGGGTCCGGGACGAGGAAAGGAGGCAGAGAGAAACCACTCCCGAGAGAGATGCTCGTCTTGATCTGCAAAGAGTCGTCAACCTTCCACAAAATGTGCTGTCATTTGCCACCATCCAAGGCTACCATCAGATATTGATGTACTGGTTGTGAGGAAAGAGAAGGAGCAAACACATCAAGATTTTCATGTCCGAAGGCATGTTGTCGAGCAAGCATTGAATTGGCTGTTTGAAAACAACCAGTACGGCTATCGAGCTAACCAAGTTCGTATGAATCAAAATGCTCTTCATCAATTGCCAGAGGATAGGATCCTGACCTCCCTAACATCTGTTCAGCCAGCTGACACCTCATCTGCTGGTCAATCATCTCAAGTGCCAGAGGAAGATCCATACACAGCACACCTGTCAAGTTCATTTGTTCCAAATGCAGCACGCCAGAGCACAGAACAGGAAAATATTCGGCAAGCTGTGCAAGATCGACAATCGAGATCGATCGAGGAAAGGAGGCAGAGAGAAACCACTGACACAGGTTGAGGAGATGCTGATATCCGCTGTGATGCCGATCATGTCCATCTACAGGCTACCTCATGGCCAGTATGGATACAGACGGTGGACATGTCGTCAACCTTCCACAAAATGTGCTGTCATTTGCCACCACTCTTCCAAGGCTACCATCAGAGATTGATGTACTGGTTGTGAGGAAAGAGAAGGAGCAAACACATCAAGATTTCCGTGTCCAAAGGCATGTTGTCAAGCAAGCATTGAATTGACTGTTTGAAAACAACCAGTACTATCGAGCTAACCAAGTTTGTATGAATCAGTATGAATTGTATGCGCAAGAATATACAGCGCGTTCTCTTCCCACAAATAACGCGCTCAGGCTCGCCCCCTCGATGTACTACATCATGCTAGTTTTATAATTTTTGTCATAATTATAGGCCAATTGGCCTGCTGCATTGAGCATGCATGACATGAAAAGTTTATCTATCTATCTATCTATCTATCTATCTACATGATATGATATACAAGTAGTAAAAATTTCAAAAAAATAAACAGTGTAGGAATGGGCAGTGCATTAAAAAGTATTGGAACAAGGAATGATCCCAATTTCGGCACATGACTACTTCATTTTCATTTTTATCCCTCATGCATAGCTATTATTGTCATAAATGGTTCAAAGAATGATCTGTACTTGAATAGCTTATCAGTATCACATTAATGTTTATCAAATTCTTGCCAATCTTATCACTTGGCTAAAAAGTGGAATAAAGTATAGCATGCAGGATCAGTAGATTAATACCAGCCAAGACTTGGGCACAAAAATGAAGTAGTCATGTGCCGAAATTGGGATCATTCCTTGTTCCAATACTTTTTAATGCACTGCCCATTCCTACACTGTTTATTTTTTTGAAATTTTTACTACTTGTTCATTCACTTTTTTCAACACTACAGTGAAGAGACTATCAGAGACTGCTATAAAAAGCTTGAGTTATCTGAGAAGCAGCTACATTGGCTGCTCTAGAGCAGCTTGTGCGCATGCGCGTTTAATGCCACGTGATTGACCTTTGAACTCTACCTACAAGAAGATGGCTACAT
>CAXIPT010000002.1:19127302-19224834 GCA_964030475.1 Tethya wilhelma | reverse complement strand
GTGTGTGTGTGTGTGTGTGTGTGTGTGTGTGTGTGTGTGTGTGTGTGTGTGTGTGTGTGTGTGTGTGTGTGTGTGTGTGTGTGTGTGTTGTTATTAATATTAATATTATCATCACATTCTGATCACATGGTATCGATAATATTTTTTTTTATTATGTCATTAATTGTCAGTCTAACCTACAATAGTCCTTTGACAAAGACAACGATGTCCTTCATCACAGCAAGCACCAGCAATCTGAAAGATGGAGAACACCTACAGATAAAAGTTGTATAGGCTGAGATCATTTTTAATATAATTTGACCCTTTGGCAATCAATAATTCTATTACGATTATTAAACACAGTGTCACACACTGACTATTTGAACTCAAAAGCTATCTACACTGTTAAACTTTGTCTTGAGGTTGTGTGGTTGCAATTGGTACTAGTCCCTTATATGGGCGATAGTCATATCCACTTACATTATGTGTATTGTTTATCATCACTCTCTATAAACAATATATATATAGTATCATCATTAACATAATTAATTTTGGGATCATGAAAGTAATCTCATGGCAGGCATTAATTGAGGAGAGTTACTTGCTTTAAAATAAAAGCTTGTATGCAAGAAAACAACTTTCAGTTAGTAATCAAACAAAAAAACATTAACACTGTTATACCACATGATCCACAGTCAGGATGGTCACAGTCTGGTGGCACACAAGAGTAAACAACGTTAACCCTTGCATTCCATGCCAATTCAACCAATAAATTAAATTTGATACCCTTCTCAGATTTTGCCAAAATTGGTGTACACACCTTACCACAAGTGGTTTACTCTATAGTAAAAATCAATTTTAAGTCTTGACTTTGTATGATTTTAGCTATGTACCCCACAATCTTTAATGTACTTTCAAAAGAAAAAGAAAAAGAAAAAGCAACAACAACAAACTTTGTAAAATTCTTGCATACTAAAGCTATATAGCCATGCAACTAAAATTAATAAGCTTATAGGGAGCTAGTTAGAGTCCATCCATGGCCCATGGGATCCACAGACCTAGGCCTGGCCTGTGCAATGCATGTAAAATTAATAAATTGTTATTATTGCAGGCACAATTTTTGCAGTATACCAAATAAACAATTAATGAAGATATACAGCTGCTATAATACTATTACTAAACTAAATCTAGGATAATTAATAGTACACTACATGAAGTTTTAATTTCCCTTGCAACCAAAAGTAACTTCCATCTCATACTTCACAGCTATAAAGTGTGTGNCTTCTTGGCAGGAGCGTTTTGTGTATCAGACATCTTTCAGAAATTTTTGAAAGTGGTTGTAGCTTTAGCAGTACATATAAACACGATCCTCATGAGCTCCTGGTATGACAAAGTGTAAACTGTACACCACATTTATAATGATCAGATCTATAACTTGAAGGAGTGATGCTACTTAGATATGAATGCTATAAGCGCTATACGATAATGTTAACATAACACACGCATGACTTGTAAACACATGACTATAATTGTGTGGTATTGTTTTTGGTTGATGATGATAACATAATTATTGTAGTACAATGGTTGATTATAGTCTTGTTCCCAGGCATGTTCCTCCCTCGAAATAATACAAGAGAGGGGAGGCCAGGCCTGAGGCAGGCATCTGGAGACAAATTTAATGGTTCATTAAATCTATGATAAAACTTGAGTAATTTATTTGCAATACCCTATTAGTTTTGGTATTATAAATTAATGATGGCCAGATGGCCATGCCATTATCTAGTAGAATCAATACTAGTCTTCAATATCTGGAACCTATATCTATATTTCAATTTTGAAGAGCAAAAATAATAATGGAAACAGTTCACCAATAAGTGATGCATTTTCTCTGCACTGTACAACATTGCATCCTGTCAGCATGTAGCATTAATTGTAATACAAAGTTGTGGTATTAGCTTAGCTAGCATAATTATGTAAACCACCCCTAAACATTGGAGGGCAATGTATGCAAGGGAAATTTAAGCTGGGCCTGCCATTATCTTTTTTTATCATAACAGTTCTTTTGATAGTCACGTTTGTTGTCTCAGCTTGTGTAAACCATGTACCAGGTGGTGCCATGCCATGACATCATATATCATATCATGTAGATAGATAGATAGATAGATAAACTTTTCATGTCATGCATGCTCAATGCATGCAGCAGGCCAATTGGCCTATAATTATGACAAAAATTACAAAATTAAAAACAAACAGCTATATTAGGCACAAATAAAAAAGAAACAGTAACAATAAAATACATAAGAAGGTGGTGTGTGGCCTCCTATATAACTCAGCCACACTGCAAGGAGTTTGGAAATAATATGTAGGGCCTTTTTTTTTTCTCAAATCAAGTAAATAATATAAATACCGTATAGCTAGAAATTTTCGAGGAGTATAAATTTCGCTGTTTCGCTACAATTAGCTTCTATTGAAATTTGAGCTTGGACACGTACACCCTAATGTATACATATAATTAGGGTGTCCAATGTCAAATTTCAAGAGTAGCAAATTGAAGTTTCTCTATCTCGAATTATCTAGTAGAATCAATACTAGTCTTCAATATCTGGAACCTATATCTATATTTCAATTTTGAAGAACAAAAATAATAATGGAAACAGTTCACCAATAAGTGATGCATTTTCTCTGCACTGTACAACATTGCATCCTGTCAGCAATGTAGCATTAATTGTAATACAAAGTTGTGGTATTAGCTTAGCTAGCATAATTATGTAAACCACCCCTAAACATTGGAGGGCAATGTATGCAAGGGAAATTTAAGCTGGGCCTGCCATTATCTTTTTTTTTTATCATAACAGTTCTTTTGATAGTCACGTTTGTTGTCTCAGCTTGTGTAAACCATGTACCAGGTGGTGCCATGCCATGACATCATCATACGTACGGTAGTACGTATAGTAGGAATGGGCCGAATGTCCCATAGGCACAATACAAAATGTTTATGATCATAAAAAGGAGCTCATGAGGATCGTGTTTATATGTACTGCTAAAGCTACAACCACTTTCAAAAATTTCTGAAAGATGTCTGATACACAAAACGCTCCTGCCAAGAAGGAACCTCTGAAATCTTTGCCTCCTGAAAAGGTATCACAAAATAATTAATACAATAGCATTGTGTACTGAATTTGCAGTAATTTTGCTTTTGAGCGACATAATTATTATAATATTATTATACTTAGTTTTAATAATAATTGTCATTAATTTTTGTTGCTAATACTAGATGAGAGAAGCAATTAAAAGTGGAATCCCTGGTATTTGGGAGATTTTTGTTTTAGAGCCAGTGGAACCAGAGTCAGGAATAATACCAGAAGAACGGCACTGTTTCTTGGATACAACTCTCAATCTTTTTCTCTACGAACCACCAATTGATCAACTCCCTTATACCACCAATTATTCAAGTGAATTACACTAATTAAAATTTCTGTACTCAGTATTTTTACAGTTTCATATCAATTTTGCTGTACATGTGCTATATAGCTTGTTTTGTGTTTCATTAGTTTTCTATATAAAGTGTTATCTATGATTATTATGATTCTACAGTTGTGTGGTACCTCGAGGACTACACAGCGACTGCAGATGTAGAGCAGGCTTCACCTAGTAGTCCTCTAAGTATCGGTCCACTCAAAATTTCCAACTACATCACTCATGACTCTGGCTTGGCTTACATGAATGTAGGACGTATGTTTATGGCCGATGGTGATAATAAGATCTATGAAATGGAAGTTTTTGTAAGTAAATAATTATTGTTATGCAGTACGTTTGGACACAAATGCATTGGCTGCACTGATAGTTATCTATGACTCAATTATTAATAGTTTATTTGAGAAAATACTCTTCAGACTTGCCTGCTGTATATGTTAAGAGGAAGAAGTCAAAATTAGTTTGCATAATCACTATACTGTAATAATTATATTGGTAATAATTTTTTTATTAATGTCATTGTATAATAGGGAAACCCTTCAAAATTTTGGTTCGAATCAGACATCCAAACGGGAAAAGTCGCAATCTACACTTTTCACTTAGGTCAGAAGCTTTATCTAAGTCCAACAGTTGATTATAATCAAATGGGAGCAAGAGGAAGGAGGATATGTGGAGTTACCAAACCTAAAGGTAACGAGTATCTGTTTGTACCTAGAAGACTAGATGTCAAGAGTACAAGCAACAACTGATCAATGATGAACAGTATTGCTACTGTAGTAATAGACTTTCTTGCTGCTTTAAGCAATGATAGACTGTGTAGTATTAATTAGAATGATAATTTTTTCCAAGCAAAAACTGATAATGCACACATATACATAATATACATATACTGCAATGAAAGGAAGGAAAGTGATTTTTATATTCCAGAAAGACTGAGGGTCAGCAATGTTTATGTGCGTGTGCATGACGGCAGTAGGTATAATAAAATAATAATATAATATTATATGTGAATGAGGTATAAGCAAGTGTGTATATACAGTACATGCAGTCCTGCTTACTATGATTTTAACAGGTCAGGATATATATAGCTAGTACAATGATTGTGTATAGCAATGAAGTATATAGAACTTGAAAATAATTTTAATATGAGTGCATGAAGAGAGTATATATAATTATTCAAATCACATGAGTAATAGAGTCTAGTCTAATATTCTATGACATATTGTGTGTGTACATGCATGCATTATTATCATAATTAATGATACACATTGTTTTATCATCTAAGTTTGTCATAATATTATATTGGGATGCAAAACGACTTCATTAGTATGCATTCCAATAAGAGGAAAATGTCAACCATTATGCTGTTCCTTATAGGGTTAGTTGGAGTACTCCAGCTTCTGTGACAGTGAGTGTACCTGTGGCATGACACGAGACCACAATGACGTGACATTAAAGCATTGTGCTCTAATTGGTGCACGTGGGTGGGGCTAATTAATTCAATGTAAGCTACGCTAGCTTGCGTTCACCTCCCCCCACGGCCACGTCTCTGAAGTCTCACTCGAGTGTATATTCAGAACTTGAATTCCCAACTATTGGCGTTAAACCACTTGGGCTGCCAAAATGAGTGATCCCTCAGAAATATTTCCAGCTATGAAAATTTCTCTGTCTCCAGACAAGGTACGTACACTCATCTATGGTACACTTGAGACTGCAAAACGCGCCCATATTCCTATACTATAATAATATTAGTTGAAAGAGGCAATAGAAAATGGAGACCAGTTAGAAATGATTGCTAAACTTGATAGTGTCATTCCTGGAGCACAACCTGCTAACTGTTTCTTAGATACAAGTACCAATTTCATTCTCTATGACCCTCCAATATTCGATAGTGCAAAGCCTCGCTCAAATACATCTGGTAAGACTATAATCACCAGTAGCTACATTATACAATATAGTATAGTATAATATATATAAATACTGTATTGATTCACTTTATTTCATGTAGCACTCTGGAGCTGTAATTTTATATCAGAACCTGTTCCAAGTCCAGATATTATTGGTCCACTTAAGATCTCAAATGCTGTTACTAACCAATTGAAAGAAGAGGATCCAACAGAAGTTCCTTACCTGAATATAGGAGAAGAAATTGCAGAGTTCATGGGTCACATTCTACATAGCTCAATAATACAAGTAAAAATGTATAATGGCTGTTTATCTCAGAAACGGCTTAGTGATGTATGATTAATTATCCTTTTAAGGATGTATCTATAGTTTTGATACAGTAAATTAATCCTGAAAACTAATGGCTTCTGGAATCAGATTGTTCAAACTTTATCTGTTTCTTATAATCATACACACACTGCAGGGAGAGCCACCTAATACTCCTTTCTTCTTGAAGGGAATTCCAGATCCAGGTTGTAACAATTCAAACAATTTCCTCTATGCCATTTACAAATCAGCTACTGCTGGTGATACTAGTGATGCATTTTTGATGCCATTTCCTGATACCGAGAATACGGCGCCAATTGGATCAAGGCAAAAATCTATAGTAGTTTACAAGGATTCCAATAAACCACCGAGTGACCCACAATGGTATGTGTTTATCATTCGTAAAGTTCCTCTACCAAGTGGATCAGACCAAGGCAGAGCAGCAACTGCAAACACATGGTCATGCTGCTGTCAATAACCTCAATCATCAGCATTGACATTTATTATTATAATGACTATTGTAGCAATAACTCCAAAGTGTATGTCTAGAGCTATAGTTTATTATAATACCAAAACTAATAGGGTATTGCAAATAAATTACTCAAGTTTTATCATTGGTTTAATGAACCATTAAATTTGTCTCCAGATGCCTGCCTCCTGGCCTCCCCTCTCTTGTATTATTTCGAGGGAGGAACATGCCTGGGAACAAGATTAATCAACCATTGTACTACAATAATTATGTTATCATCATCAACCAAAAACAATACCACACAATTATAGTCATGTGTTTACAAGTCATGCGTGTGTTATGTTAACATTATCGTATAGCGCTTATAGCATTCATATCTAAGTAGCATCACTCCTTCAAGTTATAGATCTGATCATTATAAATGTGGTGTACAGTTTACACTTTGTCATACCAGGAGCTCATGAGGATCGTGTTTATATGTACTGCTAAAGCTACAACCACTTTCAAAAATTTCTGAAAGATGTCTGATACACAAAACGCTCCTGCCAAGAAGGAACCTCTGACATCCTTGCCTCCTGAAAAGGTATCACAAAATAATTAAATAGCATTGTGTATTGAATTTGCAGTAATTTTGCTTTTGAGCGACATAATTATTATAATATTATTATACTTAGTTTTAATAATAATTGTCATTAATTTTTGTTGCTAATACTAGATGACAGAAGCAATTAGAAGTGGAATCCCTGGTATTTGGGAGATTTTTGTTTTAGAGCCAGTGGATCCGAAGTCTGGAATAGTAGCAGAAGAACGGCACTGTTTCTTGGATACAACTCTCAATCTTTTTCTCTACCAACCACCAATTGATCAACCCTCTTATACCTCCAATTATTCAAGTGAATTACACTAATTAAAATTTCTCTACTCAGTACTTTTAAAGTTTCATATCAATTTTGCTGTACATGATGTGCTGCATGTGTTTCATTAGTTTTCCATAAAAGTGTTTATCTATGATTATTATGATCTACTTGGGTGGTTTATTGAGTACTACTACCCAGCTGCAGATGTAGAGCAGACTTCACCTAGCAGTCCTCTACAAGTATCGGTCCACTCAAAATTTCCAACTTTATATATCACTCATGACTCTGGACTGGCTTACATGAATGTAGGACATATGTTTATGGTCAATAATGAAACTAACATGTATGAAATGGAACTTTTTGTAAGTAAATAATATTATTGGGGCGAGCCGGAGCGAGCCCCACACTAGTGTAGTCAACGGCAAAATTTTCTATATATATATATATTATATATTTGTCTGGCGTACGTCCTTTCCACCATTTAAATGTAGGTTATGTTTATGACGATCATTGCCTGTGCATATATCTCAATCTAAGGATTTACAGCGCATGCGCGTAAGTCCACGTGTTTATCGTGAACTTGCACTTCAATTAGAGAGAACTCGATCAGTGGTGACTAAAAAGAAAGCTACTGCTTGAACTGAAAAGAGAATAAACTTAAAAGCTCGCCAAGTTGGTGCCCTTAGGGTTAAAGATTCGGAACTGAGCCATGCAATGACCGGAGAGACCACAATTAGAGGGGCTGAAAACTACCAAAAGGGAGGATAGCTAAGTAGAGGAAAGGAAAAAAACCAACAGGTTACTGGTAGTACAGCTGGCTCCTATACTAGCACATATACACCTGTCTGTCAGTTCTTGAACAACTAGCAATTGGATCATGCTGCTCAATCATGCTGTATACATTTTCAAGTACACTTTAGTTACATCCTGGTTAATATTCAGCTTTCATTTTTATGTGTTGTATATAGTTGAAGTAACATCAATTATTGATGAACTTTAATCATTTACTACATAGCAATGATAACGGCTCGCCCCTTTGATGTTCAACATCGTCACTAGTTGGGGCGAGCCTGAGCGAGCCCCAGATAGCGAGTAGTACGCGGGGTGCGTCTGTCTGTCTGTCGGTCTGTCTGTCATCGTTGGGTCTTGTACGCTCACGTAAGCTAATTCTAGCTAACATAATGGTCGACCCGTACCATGCAACCATGCATTACTCACGCATGCGCATAAGTTTAGAGTGTGCACGTGTTTTCGAGACAGTCGGTCGATCGAGAAATCAGAGGCAGCTAGAGCAGAGCAGTTGACAAATGGTTCTGCTAATAGCTAGAGGTTGTGAGACTTAGACAGTTGCTAAGCATATCTTATGAGAGAAATGCAGAAACAGTTTAACAGCACGCCCAACAGAAAGATAAGCAGAAACTGCAAGGAGAAAAACGGTGATGCCAGGCTTGCTCAACATACAGTATCAGAGGGTAAGAGATATCAAGTTCGAAATAACCCTAGACTTTACATCTCATTAGCAATCCTTCGTGTAAGCTAACTTCGGACGTTCACTCCAGTCATTTGACTCTGAATACGGTCAGTTTTGTACTCACACCTGACACTGACAGCCAGATCTATACCATAATTTGCATTCTGACAAATATTCTCCATACACTGACTGCTGTACAATTCCTGCAAAAAGCTGCGCTCGCTCAGGCTCGCCCCACAATGCCTTACATTCTTCTAGTTATGTAGTTGGGGCGAGCCTGAGCGAGCCCCAGATAGCGAGTTGTACCATAGATAAAGGAGGGGGAGAGGGATTGGAAACAGTGGGTGTGGTCAATACGAGCCGCGTTACGGGTGACGTCAGTAGAGAATGATCATATCCTATCATAGCGGATCAGGATCTATGGCTGGAGCAAATTTTACACTCAGGAGCCGCAGTTACCAGACATGGCAGAAAGAGAAATAGTCACAAAAGCGATCGAAAATGCACTGAAGAAAATTCCTTCTCAGGCTTCCAGAGCTTCAAAAGCACGCAAGTTTGGACAAACTATATTGGATAAAATTAAGGGAGAATCTGAAGCAAAGCTTTTTGACAAGTTTTCTTTAGACCTAGTGGCCTATTTTAGGTCACAAGTTAGCTCGGTAGCCACGAGATACAAAGCAAACAATTCCAAACGACAAAAACTTTGGTCTACTTTTCATCATCTGAGAACAAAGGATATAATTTTATTATCTCTGTGGGAAAACTTTGTTTCTAAAATGGACATTCATACTCCTGACCATCTCCTTGAACAGACAATTTACCAGGAAGTTTTTGAAAGTTGCATGCAAGAGCATTTCACCGCTTTGTGTTCTAGGAGCCCTACAAAACACTTCAAAGATGTAAGGTTAACTGCAAATGAGTTAAATGTTGTGCATTACGTAGGAGGTTATGTTGCTCGTTCAGTTTTACGGAAGTATGAGAAAAAACTAGGAGAAAAAGATTCTGAAGTATATTGTCAGTTTATTGATTGCCTTGGAGAAATGGCTGTGGAAGGAGAAGGAGAAGATGTTCTTACGTATACACGCAAATGGTTTGAAAAAGTTAACAGGGGAGGGCTCTATCCCTTAAATGATGAAGCTTTTTCTCTATTTGCAAACATAGAAAAATGTGTACAGAGTCTTCTTCCAAAATACATGGTCACATCTGATTCACAGAAAGAATCATTTCACGAGAGTGTTCACGATAAAGTGCTAGAGAATGAAGATGTATTATTCCATTGGACATTGTTATCGCAGGAGATTGATGATCCAAATAATTCAGAGATACTTCTCAAAGATTTAATAAGTTTATGGGTTACTGTTAGAGGGTATTCTATAACTGCATTGTGGATGGAAACCTACAAAGCTACTGAAAATAAGAGCATTCAAAAATCTACTGGACTTCGTAAATCAATCAGTGGAACATGATATCTCAGATGTACACACACACACACACATACACAAACATGACAGAAGCAATAACTATTGATTATAATGTAAACAGAAATATTAATTTTTTAAAAACTTCTACAAGTTACTTGTGTGAACGCTTGCGTTTCAAGAGAGGAGTGTTATCGATCTGTGGAGGTTCATCATGAAAGAGACGTCTCTTCCGACTAGAATTACCTCTAACAGGGTCAAGAGCTTGGGATTTTTGCACACGCAATGCTGCTGCATTGTGTACACACTGCTGCACTGTTGGATTTTCGTTTCTCCCTCCACGGGCTCTTTGCTTACCAAAGTAATTCTCAAGAGGGTCTTGTGATACCCTCTCACTTAGAAAAAACACATCTTTCCCTTTTGAAAGCAAGTACTTCGTCATTTCGACAAATGACTTTACTATAGTTATATATATGCAGGGAGAGGAAACAGGAAATCATGTATGAGTATATATGAAAGCATGTACGTGCACATGTGCATGTGTATACCCTATATACCTGTGATTTGTAAACCCTCAAATGTCTCTCTACTGAGCATCATTCTGTTCTTAGCATCAGGTTTCAGGTCAGAGTGGCTGTTCACTTGTGTCTTCCAGTCATTCAGATACTTAAGAAAGCCTTTCTCTAACCACTACATAAATCCAGAAACACATCATATAAATTATATACACTTACTCACATAACTTTATGCTAATTATACCTCCAATCTTGGGTCATCTGCACTTGTATACGGTTTGAGGTCTGGCTTGCGCTTGGTAGCCCACTCATTAATACTTCTGACATTAAGACAGTCAAAAAAACGATCAAAGTTTGACACAAACTGTTGGGTTTCTTTTGTCTTGGGATCTCCAAAGTAAGCAAGTGCATCACAAACGCTCTTACTAAGAGACTATAAAGAAAACAAAAGAAAAACAATTAAGATCAACATGCACATTATATAATATATCTCCAGATTACACTTTTACGTGTGTGTGTGTGTGTGTGTGTGCCTGTGTGCGTGTGTGCATATAACATACTTGTGCTGCTAAGTCCACTCTCATGCGAGAGAATGAAGTAAGTTTAATATGTTCTCGCTTCAATTTTGGTACCAAAGAGAGACCATGAGAATGAACAGCCATTTCTGACAGCTTTTCGTATAGTTCTTCCAAATGTTGCCATTCAATATAGTGGTCATTTATCTATAACAAAAGAGTATATAAAATAATGATTGTATACAGATGTACATATAATTGTGCATCATGTCACATATGCATGCAAGTGTATTTATATTGTTTACCTTCATTCGACGAGTACCAGTCACACCTGAGTGGGACCAACAGTTTCTCACTGTCTTAATTAAATGTGGAGGATCCACAATAAAGAACAACCAACGATCATCTTCGGAATATGGATTCTTGGTTTTATGAACATATGTACTCGGATCTTTCGAGTCATAGTGTAACTTAATGAATTTTCTGTTTGGGCTGGCTCCATCAGCTGTTACACATAAAACCTTTATACCACTACTTTCAAGCCTTCTGACAGCCTCCCAGACTATGGGATACAACAATTCACCAGTAACACCACGAGTGCTAAAGTGAGCATACGGGAATTCTAATTTAAACATCAGTCCTCGGACCATCACAGTTAAAAGTTGTTTTGCAATTGGGGGATGTTCTTCTTCCTGCTTTTCCAGTCTCAATAGCTGATTATTAATGTCACCAAGATCAGTGAAGCCAACAATTTCACCACTTGTTTTATTGTAAACAAGTCCTTCCTTCACTTTCATCTCATCAATGAGTAAAGCAACGTATTTTCGATCTTCAGGGATGGCCATACTTTCCACTTCATCAACTAATTGCTGATTGACCTCATCTTGAAACCCAGGTTTATTAGTGAAGTAGTGTGTATAGTCTCTCAAAGTCCTCTCCGAAGGTAGTTTAATGAATCCACTACTTCTTAAGGCATGGTATGACGAACTAGACATCAGCTTCATATTAAGACACCACTTAATAATGACTGGGTGCCATCGAACTTGTCTAGGATCACTAGCCTTTGCGGCCTTCAGTTGTTCATCCCAAAATAACTTAGCAAAGCTACCATCAGGATATGTTTCCTTTATACGGTCAGAATTTTCATCCATTATATGCATGAGATCAGAATTTAGGTTCTGGTCCAATACTTCACCATGTTTTTGAGTAAGTTTCTGAACTTTATCCCGTAGCTTAGCAAGCGCTTGTTCAGCACTTGTTGCTCTCTTTCTAAGTGATGCAATTTTTGCAATTTTCTCTGGTGTATCCATAAATCTCTCATTTTTGTATTTACTTGTATCACTGGATGATTCAGTACTTGAAGTGATCACAATAGATGATTTCTGTTTCTTCCATCTATGGTACATTGCACGGAGATTAGTTCTGTAATTAGTACAATGAACACACTTAGTAGAATTGGAAATAATTTCACATTGAGATGTACGTACAGTTCGTTGACAAACACTTTCATCAAATTCAACTTGTGTGTTGTCTACATATGCTACAACTTTTCCATTACATGACAAAATCTTTCCTTTTTTAGCTTGTACCATACGAACATAGTGATCGTCAGGTTGTCCAACACAGATTGATAGACGATCAACTTCTACTAGGAACAGAGATAAATTTTCAGGAGTTAAGGGACCAGAAAATGATTGGAGAGAACCACATTCAACAGGGTCAATTAAATGTTGGTTGACAAACAGTGACCACGATAAATCTGAATAAATTGTTAAACTGTGTGTGACCATCATTGGTTGTATGCCAGCATTGCATGAAACTTTACAGAGAAGCACTTGTTCCAATGTTTCTGGACTGTGATCACTCCAAAATCGGTTTGGAAGTACAAGTGTTGAATGTAACTGACGTAATTGAGCAGATGCTTCCATAGAAGGTGACTGATGTTGACTTGGCCCGGGAGTCAATGAGTCACCTTCAACTATAGAATGTGAAGTTGATGAGTGAGGCTCTGAATCTATGGTAGTTATTACACAGGATGAGTCTGAAGATTGTGCATTAGCCTGTCTTCTAGCACGTCTCTCTCTCTCATTTTTCTTTCGGTGTTGAAATCCCCGTTTTCGAGGCATATCTACAGTTATAATAAACTTCATACAATGGATCAACTACATTGGCATGATTTAAAGCAATTATGAAGCCTATACCTCAGAACATAGCTAAATCACAGGGGTAAATCAAGGCGTTACTACAAACGGATAATGTCAACGAGTCCTGTGTAGCGTCAAGACAACTTACAAGTTGTGAACAGTATCATACAACATATCAACTGGAACTTTGCCTATACAGCTTTCAAAACGCTAAATTTGTGCAGATGTAGGGGAACTACAGGGGTAAATAGTCTTATGTAGAATTGCCGAACTCACTTATTTGCTCTTCAACACGAATAGATGACAGAAATTAGGTTCACAGATTTACACTCGAGATCAAAACTCCATTTAAAGCACAGTACAAAACAGTGGTTATGTCACTGACTCACTGTAAAGCTCGAGAGGGCGAACCTTGCTCGCGAATATTTTCTCGGTAGCGTAACCAGCCTCAACATCAAAGGTATTTGCCGACTATGTACAATTTTATATGTATGCGCATCACGTGAGCAACTCCGTTTCCAATCCCTCTCCCCCTCCTTTATCTATGGTTGTACGTCGGGACCGTCTGTCTGTCTGTCATCGTTGGGTCTTGTACGCTCACCTAAGCTAATTCTAGCTAACATAATGATCGACCCGTACCATGTACCATGCATTACTCACGCATGCACATAAGTTTAGAGTGTGCACGTGTTTTCGAGACAGTCGATATCTGCGATCAAGAAATCAGACAGAGGCAGCTAGAGCAGAACAGTTGAGAAATGGTTCTTCTAATAGCTCAGAGGTTTTGAGACTTAGACAGTTGCTAAGCATATCTTATGAGAGAAAGGCACAGGAACAGTTTAACAGCAACGCCCAACAGAAAGATAGGCAGAAACTGCAACGAGAAAAACGGTGATGCCAGGCTTTTAAATAATACTCAACATACAGTCTGAGTATCAGAGGGTAAGAGATACCAAGTTCGAAATAACCCTAGACTTTACATCTCATTAGCAATCCTTCGTTTAAGCTAACTTCGGACGTTCACACCACAGTCATTTGACTCTGAATACGGTCAGTTTTGTACTCACACCTGACAGCCAGATCTATACCATAATTTGCATTCTGACAAATATTCTCCGTACTCTGACTGCTATACAATTCCTGCAAAAAGCTGCGCTTGCTCAGGCTCGCCCCACAATGCCTTGCATTCTTCTAGTATATACATTTGGACACAAATGCATTGGCTGCACCGATAATATTATTATAGTTATCAATGACTCAATTAATGCATTTGGGAAAATACTCTTCAGGCTTGCATGCTGTACGTGTTAAGAGGAAAAAGTCAAATTAGTTTGCATGCATGTTCACTATACTATATTAAATTATTGATATTAATTTTTTTTTATTGTCATTGTATAATCGAGAAACCCTTCAAAATTTTGGTTCGACTATAACCCAATTAAGAAGAAACACGCAATCAACACTAAACACTTTTCCTCCCCAATTGCAACTGAGAAGCTTTATCTAATGCCAACAATTGCTGTTGATCAAATGGGAGCAAGAGGAAGGAGGATATGTGGGGTTACCAATCCTGAAAATGCTTATCAGTTTGTACTTAGAGCACTACAGAACCCAAGTACAAGCAATGACTGATCAATGGTGAACAGTGTTGCTACTGTAGTAATGGACTTTCTTGCTGCTTTAAGCAATGACAGACTGTGTAGTATTAATTAGAATTATAGTTTTTTCCAAGCAAAAACTGATAATGCATACATATAAGTTATATACATAATTATACATATACATATACCGCAATGAAAGGAAGTAAAGTGATTTTTATATTACCATTGAGTCCAGAAAGAAGGTTCAGCAATGTTTACGTACGTGGGCATGACGGCAGTAAGTACAACAATATATAAAATTATTATAATATTATGTGAATGAGGTATATAAGCGGGTGTGTATATACAGTACATGCAGTCCTGCTTACTATGATTTCAACAGGCCAGGGTATAGTACAATGATTGTGTATAGCAATGAAGTATATAGATCTTGAAAAAAATTATTAATAATTATGAGTGCCGCACAAAAGCATTAATCAAAGAGTGACACATTGTTTCTCATTTCAGTTGTTTCCCTTTCTCTAAAAAGGCTGGGGCTAATATATATTCAAACCACCAGGAGTAATAGAGTCTAGTCTAATATTTTATGACATAATGATTTTGCGTGTACATGCATGCGTTATTAAATGATACACATTGTTTTATCATCTAAGTTTGTATTGGGGTGTGAAATAGTATAATTATATGCATTCCAGTAAGAGGAAAAGGTCAACCATCATGCACTGCTGTTGCTAATAGGGTTAGTAGGAGTATTTATTATTGCAAATAGTCAGACTACTATAATTGCACTCCAGCTGCCAAGAGTATGGCAAAATAATAGCATTCGCTGCGCTCGTGCTATATATTACACCATACGAGTGACAACTAGAGTGCTATTAATTTCATAATTGTACGAGGAATCATATCATTTTATGGAGGAACAGACACAAAAATATCACAATTTTATAGAGGGATAAAGTAAAATTAAGGCTAGTTTACGTGATTTTTAATTATGCAATTACTAAAACCACAGAATTAGAGGGTATTAAATTTTACTACTATTTGGTGCACGTGGGTTGGGCTAATTAATTCAACCGGGGGTATTATCTCTGATATTATCCTAGCCTCGTACCCAGGCCACTCCCAGTTTTTGCACGCAGAAAATCCCGTTTTTCTGCGTGTAACACAGCAAAAACTGGGAGTGGCCTGGGTACGAGGCTAATTATTTGCATGCTTGCTCTACGCGTACGCTTGCGTCCACCTCTGGTTCCGGAGCTGCTCCCCACATCTCTGAAGTCTCACTCGAATATATACTCAAAACTTGAATTCCCAACTATTGATGTTAAACCACTTGGGCTGCAAAAATGAGTAATCCCTCAGAACCGTTGTTTCCAGCTATGAAAATTTCTCTGTCTCCAGACAAGGTACATACACTCATCTATGGTACACTTGAGACTGCATTATTGATTGCGAACATAACGCGCGCTCATATTCCTATACTATAATAATAATATTATTAGTTGAAAGAGGCAATAAAAAACGGAGACCATTTAGAAGTGATTGCTAAACTGGATAGTGTCATTCCTGGAGCACAACCTGCTAACTGTTTCTTAGATACAAGTACCAATTTCATTCTCTATGACCCTCCAATATTCGATAGTGCAAAGCCTCGCTCTAATACATCTGGTAAGACTATAATCATCAGTAGCTACATTATACAATATATAATATTATACATATAGATCTATATAAATGCTGTTACAGTAACTGTATTGATTCACTTTAAATTTAATATTTCATGTAGCACTCTGGAGCTGTAGTTTTATACCAGGACCTGTTCCAAGTCCAGATCAGACTATTGGTCCACTTAAGATCTCAAATGCAGTTACCAACCAATTGGAAGAAGTGGATCCAACAGAAGTTCCTTACCTGAATATAGGAGAAGAAATTGCAGAGTTCATGGGTCACATTCTACATAGTTCAATAATACAGGTAAGACATACCGAGTTATTTATCTCGAAACGGCTTGAAGTGATTACTGATGTAAGTAGAATTTCACCAATGAAAAACATCTTCCTTGCTATGTCACTGCACCTGCTTATGGCCAGGCTTATGTCTTTAGGCTAATGTTATGGGATAATAATAACTACAGATCTACTATAATAGTTTTGATAATAATATTATAGTAATTAATCCTAAAATGGCTTCTGGAATCACATTGTTCAACTGTTTCTTATAATACACACACTACAGGGAGAGCCGCCTAATGCTCCTTTCTTCTTGAAGGGAATTCCGGATCCTGACAATCCAAACAATTTCCTCTATGCCATTTACAAATCAGCTACCGCTGGTGATACTAGTGATGCATTTTTTTTGATGCCATTTCTTGATTCTGGTATGCCACAAATTGGATCAAGGAAAAAATTGATAGTAGCTTACAAGAATTCCAGTAAACCACTGAGTGACCCACAATGGTATGTGTTTATCATTCGTAAAGTTCCTCTACCAAGTGGATCAGACCAAGGCAGAGCAGCGACTGCAAACACATGGTCATGCTGCTGTCTATAACCTCAACCATCAGCATTGACATTTATTATTATAATAACTATTGTAGCAATAATTCAAAAGTGTACATTTAGAGCTATAGTTTATATAGGTCCATTATCTTACATTCATAGATTTTGTGAATATTATACTCAGCAAGACAGAAGAGCCGTTTGTACAATTGTGTTAGTGGGTGGGGCTAATTCGAACCACGTGACCAATGAAACAGCCTGGCCAGTCAGTCAGAGAGAAACATTATCATGTCCACTGAAACCAGTCCCCTGTTCTCTGGCCGGCGTTCTCGGCTTGGTAATGAAGCGAATGGATTCACTCCATCGGAGACTAGCAACTCTTCCACTGAAAGTGACCGCCCACTAAATAATAAGAAGGTTGGTTAGTACACCAAGTACTGTAAATAAACACAGTGGTGATCTCAGATCTGCATGTTTTATACTTGATCTGATCTTGCCATGGTATTTCATATGACACAAAACTACTGCATAATGGCAAAAGATACTGGTAGATCGATCACCTCCTGATGGAGTTTCTCTGAGAGATTCTTGTCTATCATGTTCTGTAACACACTAATAGCCACCATCTATTACAAGAATATGGGTGGTTAACAACAAGTATTGGTGTGTGATCCACTCTCATTTATGTGCTTGTAATGCACATTTTCACAGCGCCTGGTATTCTCCAATCCCCAACGTCAACAAAGAGGAACATCAACTGGGGGTGCTCCTAAACTTCAACTATGGAGAAAACTCATGTTTGCAGTTGGTTCCATGCCGTATGCAATGTGCAACACTGTCGTGGGCTTTTATCTCAACATATTTCTTCTTGAAGTGGCTATTGTAAGTTGAGATAGTAAACCCAAGAATTTGTGATTTGTACAAGTATTGTTATCTCATTAAATTTTCATAATGCCACTTATGTATATGTATCTAACTATAGTTGGATCCAGTGTATGTGCTCATCATTGTGTTCACTGGTCGAGTGTGGGACGCAATAACAGATCCTGTTGTTGGTTACCTTTGCAGTCGAACGAAAACACGTTTTGGACGCTTGAGACCATGGTAGGATTGAAGCACTGCCTAGAGCTGTAGTCATTGCTGTCTTTTGTCTCAGTCAGTGTACTTTAAATTCGTAAACCATTCCTTTTTATCTTCTTATTATCTCAGGATGATCACTGCAGCACTGCCAGCCGGTCTAGTGTATCTCTTTCTGTGGTTTGTACCTCCTTCCTTTGATCAGCAAAGAGCTTACATCAAATTCATCTATTATCTCCTCTTCTACTTTGCGTTTCAAGCCCTGCTTACGGTATGTGAGATACTGGTGTCCTCACAATCAGTATTGTCTACTTGTGAATGGTTCAAGTAAAAACTGAACCTTATGCCCACTTACCATATTTCAGATATTTAGAGATAAAGTTCAAAGTTCATATATGACGTAATTGTGAAAAATTGAACTCTACGTGTATATTTTGGTACAGCTACTTCAGCTTGGTGTAAAATTTTGTCTAATGACTGCTGCTGAACCAAACTAAACAAAACCACAAAAATTTCATTTTTGATGGGAGGGGCATAAGATTCAGTTTTTACCTGAACCAGTCACACTTACTATTATTGTAGTACACATACCTTGCATATATAGTAATTAGGTTAATTTGTTATGCATTCCCCCACTCTAGTGTATCCATGTACCTTACACGGCACTCACAATGCACCTGTCACATGATAACAAGGAGCGAGATTCTGCTACACTATATCGTGAGTCGTAATCTTATTAGCCATTAAATTTTGTCTCCAACTCAGATCAGATAAGTACAGTACAATGATGTACATGATTAGCCTCTGATCCCAATTCCCAGGCCCTCCTCCAATTGTGAATATTTTTGCCAAAGAGGAGGTATTTTCGCAAAGGAGCAGCCTGGGAACAAGGCTAGTACATGATAGTTGTTTAAGTCCAATAAACAGCTCTGATAAAATTGATGTCAAGTTTTACATAATTTATCATACAGCTGTTCTATTATTTGATGTTAATTTTTCAGGAATGATATTTGAAGTGATAGGCACCCTGCTTGGTATCCTGGTCTTCACCTTGTACTTCTTTGGGTTCACACACAACGTGAAGAAGGATGACTGTGTGGATGGGGAAGAGAGGGAGGGTGACCCTGGAATCAGGGCTGCTTATCGCTATCACAGTCTGACGTTGGGAATACTCGTGTTTTTGTTCATCTTGACCACTTTCATTGGAGTACGGGAGCAAAAAGGTATGTGTGTTTATAGTCACAATAGTCGCATTGTTGTGTTTGCAATAGTAATACTATGATGTTATTGTTGTATGACAATTATATTATTATAGAGGAGATGAATACTGATAAGAGGATCGGGTTCTTCAAGGGACTTAAAGAAACCATTAGCTTCAAGCCATACTTGATGTTACTGTTATTGGAATTGTTTGCATGGCTGGCTGTACAGGTAAGTAGTGAAAATCATAGCCTTTTCTTTGGTGTAAGGAAAGCTGCCTTGTATTTTTTTATGCACGCACACAACACAGTTTATTCAAGGGAATGCAGCACTTTATATCAAGTACTCTGTTGGAGGTAGTGTTGCAGATCAGTACCCTTATATCATTGCCCTCCTGCTGCTCTCAGCGGTGTTCTTCATGCCGTTTTGGCAGCTAATCATCGTGAAGTTTGGCAAGAAAACTGCCTTCTTTGTCGGCATGTGGATTCTCTTACCGATGCAAGTGGGTCTTCTCTTTGTCCCTTTCTTTCCCTATTCAATGTATCCACTGGCCATTGTTGGAGGAATGGGAGTATCATGTGCCTATCTCCTCCCATGGTGAGTCAACTGTCGCTTTCTGAGTAAAGAAATTCACGCATGGTGTTTGTGTCCGGCCGGTGTACAGGTCAATGCTTCCAGATGTGGTAGACCAGGCTGCCCTTGAGAGGGGTGTCAGGAGAGAGGAACTGTTCTACGCTTTCTTTGTGTTTGGAAATAAATTTGCTGGTGGAGTCACACTGGGGATATCTACAGGTGTATACAAGTAAGTGCCTCATAGCTAACACTCTTGCTATGTCATATAGCTCTGTGTGTGACCATGTCATGTGTCCTATACACATGTGTGGCAGTCACAGGTAGAAATGGAACATTATTCCTTCTAAATTTTGCCCACTTTTTTGAGTTTGCAGCTTTATCTCTCTCTAATGGTGTATCCCTAGGCTATAAAACCTGGTCAGCTAGTAGTCCTACTATTCTTTAAGTTATCCTCAAAATTTTAAAAGAAATTAATTAACCATTTAGAATTAATAAGCATTTAATTAATATTAATCAAAAACGGAATAATGTTCCTTTTCTACCTGTGACTGCCACATGTGCATTCTCCAGAATTGCAGGTTACGATGAAAACCAGTGTGAACAACCGTGGACTGTTTCTCTCACTCTCAAACTGTTGATGTCCATTCCTTCTACAATATTTATACTAATCTCTCTCATTTTCCTTCACCTCTATCCTATCAACAATGCCAGTAGAGAAAGAACAAAGCACCTTCTTCAAGAGAGAAGGTTTGATTCTTGTAATTATCTTAGCCGGCCTTGTTTCCAGGCTACCCATCTATGTAAAGGCTAGTGGTGGGGAGCCTGGGAATAAGTAGGTGGCGAATATTGTAACAAGGCTACACTTACCTGGCTTATTTGAATAACTGTGTGCTAAACACATTATATTTGGGTTTGTTTTTTTTACATAGAAAGCTGTCCAAACCTCACAATGGACATTATTCTTATACAAGAAAGCCAAGCAGTATAACTATAGTTGGCTTTAAAGATCAACATGAACGAAATGCAATGGAAATCAGTGAAAGTGGAACAAGAAGGGAGATAAAGAGTGGTTACAGCAGTCAAACTGATCTCTAGCTCTAAAAGATGCACACCACAAGTTATTTTTGTTTATAATTTGTCTTGCACATGTAACTGTTGTATTTTTTTATAATAATTTTTATTCTTATTTTCATACCTTTTAATATCTGATGGTTTGTTTATTTCTTAACAATAATAATTATGTACATGAATAATGTGTTTGTGGGTGTCTAATAGTTTCTGACTGATCCATAGCAGTCTTGCCACGTGTTCAATCCCTTCCGTCTGTGATCAGCTGTGTCAGTAAACTCAGACATTGTGTGACGATATTTCACTTCAGGACCTTCCTCTTTGACCTGCAACCATCACAAGACAACAGGACAACAATTGAAGCAGCATTGTACTATATAGCTGTAACATATTATGTGTCATACATACTTCCTCTTCTGGTTTGGGTGTCCATTCAAAGGGATATTGATAGTCTATTCTCTGTGTGGTACCCAGATGTCTCATCCCATGCTCGGGCCTGTGCCTTGGTAGCACGCTACCATAACCATGTTGTGGTTTGCCCGTCTCGCGTTCTCTTGTAGCTCCATCAAAGTTGTCGTCATTCATCATTCTCTTGTGAGTGTCTCTCGTCTCAAAGTCCTTCTTCAGTTTGTGTACCTCACTCATGCCTTCTTGTTGGGTTGTGAGGCACTCTGATAGGGACTATATACATAGAGAGGTGGAACAAATACACTTAAGTGGGATTCGTTGACCGAGGTTGGTACATGATTTCAGTCGTGGCACATATGCACCAGTATGTGAAGTGGTGCATGCACATACCTACCCCATCTGTGATGTTTCCTATCCTATCATAAGTAGCTCTCAAAAGATTTCTTTCATCACTTTTACAAACATCATAGTTTTTTGGTTCAGCCTCACGATCAGCATGCCTGTGTGATGAAAATTGAAAAGCAAGGATAAAGTCCTGTCATACAGAGAACACAGTAAAATATTAGTAGGATCTTACCAGTTTGAGTTTAGCGTTGCTCTACCATATTTCATGTGGTTTGATCGAAGTAAAAGGGTTCCTTTTCTCTCCGGAATACTGGGAAGAATTGTTGGATCCAAAGCGAAATTGGCCATTTTGAAGTTTTCGTTGCCATGGAACCGGGAATGGGTCTAAAGTGGGTGGGGCTCAATCACGTGCTTGCATGCAAAAAATTAAAATCCTTGCTGCAAATAACTGTCAGAGTGTGAATCTTTTACAATCAAGATGAGTAAGCTGACTGTATTGCTCTTGGTGGTGCTGATAGCAAGGGTTATTTACTCTTGTGTGCCACCAGACTGTGACCATCCTGACTGTGGATCATGTGGTATAATATGACAGTATTATTGTTTGATTGCTAAAATTGTTTTCTTGATACAAACTTTTAAAACAAGTATCCCTTTCCTTCAGTTAATGCCTGCTGTGAGATTACTTTCACGATGCCAAGTAAGTATAATTTTCATGTTTCTAGCTACTACAAATATAATGTAAATGGTGGTTGTCTACTTTGAAACAATACACTTTATGTACAGACCTCGCACCTGATGCTGCCTATAAGGCCATCCTGTCCAATTTGAAAGCAGGTAAAGTACTATAATTATCAGTATGTAAATTTATATATCATAATCTTTACTTCAAAATTGAATATTCATAGCTTTTTTTAATTGTATGGTCTTGTGACTATGAATCTCATACCAAATCATGTTAATAAAATAATAATTATTTTTATCATGACACTTTGTAAAATTAATGTTTATAGGAGGTGATGATAACCGATACACATATGTCGGTGGGTATGACTACCGCCCATACAATGAGACCAGTGGATTGCAGTACCAATTGCAAGCCATACACGCAACGCTTGTCCATCATTACAATGACACTGTGAACCTGGCAATTATAAAGCCACCAGGCTCCAAAGGAGACCACACAGTGCTCAAGGTATAGTTAGACTCAAACAGTGTAGATAACTTTTGAGTTTTTTCAGTGTGTAACACTGTGTCTGATATCTCAGATCTCAGTCTATGCAACTTGTTTTTCTGTAGGTATTCTCCATCTCTCAGATTGCTGGTGCTTACTGTGATGAAGGACAAAACTACAAGAATGTTGTTGGCTTTGTCAAGGGGCTATGTATGTTAGACAATAATCAGAGTGTAATTATAACATATGAATAAACAAACATGCATACACACACACACACACACACACACACACACACACACACACACACACTACAGCTGTAAGTATGAGCTGTTAAAAAAACTTCCTGTTCCCTGAAATAGTGTACATGCTGTCTGCTGCTGGTATAATATAGCAAGGATTAATGTTTACTCTTATGTGCCACCAGACTGTGACCATCCTGACTGTGGATCATGTGCACATGGTATGGATCTTTGGATTATGTCACTGATGTGGTATAATAGTGTAATTTAGTTTTTAGTTAGTATCAGCAGCTGCACATTTGTTTATTTGCTTGTGCTTGTATCATGCATGTCAACATTTCTAGTCACCACTAGTATAGCACTAAGCTTTAGCACTGCATGGGGGCGTGCATGGGGGCGGGTCTCACTGATCACGTGCACTTTGCACAATCATAAACTGCTGACAGAGAAACTCTGCAAGATAAAACATGAAGCTGGCTGTATTGCTCTTCGTGCTGCTGGTAGCAAGGGCTGTTTACTCTTGCCAACCACCAGACTGTGACACTCCTGACTGTGGATCATGTGGTATGCTGCATGCATCATGCCATGGATATAATAAGTTTACAGTCCTAATTATCCAACTATGTAACGAGCTGCTCTATTATGTTTTATTTGTTTTTTGCAGGTAATGCCTGTTGTTGTATTGCCTTCACGATGCCAGGTAGGTTGTGGTAAATTTTTGCTTCATGTTTATCATATTGATCCATGAGTACACACTTGTAAGGATCAACAATAATAGTTGCAGTGCATGAGTGCATACTCATTAACTTTGCAGACCTCACTCCTGACAAAGCATACAATGCTATTGTGGACAGCTTGAAAAAAGGTAAAAGTTGATCTCAAGCTTTCATTAAATACAGCAATGCATTACATTAAAATCATACAATAATATTATTCACACGTCTCTGGATGATCTTGTGACTGTGCATGTGACTCACCTGATTGCATGAAATAATGCTACACTGCTTTCAGACTAACAAAGCTGATTAAATTCATAATGTCATCTTGGTTTATTCACCATACATTAGGTGGTGCTGATACCCGATACACATTTGTTGAGGGCGATGACTACCGCAAGTACAATGAGTCAAGTGGAGTTCAGTACCAACTGCAAGCCATACACAGGACCCTTGTCCATCACTACAATGACACTCTGGACATGCTGGTTATAAAACCACCAGGTTCCACAGGAGATCACACAGTGCTCAAGGTATTGTAACACACTCAGTCATGCATGTTGCCATCACCATTGGTATCAAATCATAGCTAACTCCATGCAACACTTACCCAAGTTTAGCTTTTGGGTACAATGTGATTAATACGCTACAAACAGTGCTGCATAGGTATAGTAACTGACTCAGTCAATGAAGGGATATTAATCTTTTTGTTTGTCTTGCCATAACTACTATATAGGCATTCTCCATTTCCCGAATTGCTGGTGCTTACTGTGACTATGGACAAAACTACAAGAACTTGGTTGGCTTTGTCAAGGGACTATGTATGTTATGCTGTGAAGTTAGTGCCTAATCAGTAACCTGACTGATTTATGCATGCATACACACATACTCCACACGCATCATATTCTAGCTGTGAAGTTTACAATGGAAATTGTATATGGTTGCAAAAACAAGCCACCAAGTCTATTTCCTTGAAGAGACACTGTCTGCAACTATGACTGTAATAATGTAAATGAAGTTGTGTTGTTGAATAATGATTAGGAATGACTCAATTCGCGCTGTTGAATTTGCGCGTTCATACATGCAACCTTTGAACTCTAGGCCATGCGCATGATCTTCACGTGGTAAACTCGGCTACACGTTATCACAAAGCAAATGAAAGAAAATGAAAAAAGTTAGCCGTCTGCTCTTGTGCCTGTTAACTGCTGGCATGGTATTAGCTTGCAAGCCACCGGATTGTGATAAACAGGACTGTGGCTCCTGTGGTAAATACGTATAATTTTTGTTTTGTGATAGTCAGTGAAACTCATGATCATTGTGTACTTATGTTTACATACCTACTTGGTAAAATAGACCTTTTTATGGGCATTATTTGTTTCCCTTCAACCTGTTTGGCTTGCTATTATACCAGTAGTTTAGACCTCAAACTTTGCCCTCAATCTACAAAACCTAAACTACCTTGTGGTTGTTCCTAAAGTTTATGATGTCTACTTTCTCCTGTTTCTTTAGGTAATGCCTGTTGTGGCTTGGAGTTCTTGTTCCGTAAGTTCTCAAGTTGTTTGCTTACACTGTGTGGTAGTTGTGAAACGTATTTGACACACTAGATGTATTGACTTGTACAGTAATGACACCAGTTTTGACTGATGGTGAAGCCATCTCACTCACTTCACAATTAGACTACTGTATCCCTCTGCACATGCTACTCATGTGCCGAGGCTTAATTACATACACAATGTAGTATTAAACTTTGATTTAACCCACATATATAGCTAGCTACTCTCATTTGTACAATAATACAGATGATGTGGTTTTGTACTCACCAATGTGTGCATTTTTATCCATTTACACAGCAACTGATCCATCAACAGTTTATTCCACATTTGTTGCTGCATTGAAATCAGGTAAGAACCCCATGCATTCCATTTACACCACTAGACTACTAGTCTCCTCAACAGAGCTTTAGTCTTGCTGAGTGTAACCAAAAGAGAAGGAATCTAAAAGGAAACTGATAACAGTCATCTGCTTGTCCATTACCTACAAAACCACTCTCCTTCTATGCTTAATCCTGTGTGGGTGTAGCTGTGTGTGCTGGTCAGCTGGTGCTTTTTCAGTGTGGTTGTACTCAAAGTGACTATATAGTTTCATAAAATGACCCAAGACAGCCTTTATGACTACTGCCATATTAGCTCTCATGTAAAATAAGGGGGAAATGTGTTGAGTTGTGTAATCATATTCATTATATGTGTAGGAGGTGCAGATGGCAAGTTTAAACTAGTGAACACCACTGATCTCCGACCACAAAAGTTAAAGAGTGGAGCTCAGTATCTCGTACAGACTGTCCACTTGACAACGAGTGCTGACAATGTTCAGTTCAATGACACGGTCAATTATGTATTGTCCTCCAATAAGTCGTCGACCACAGATGTCAGAGTGAGTTGTATTGGTTTGTGCACCAATACTGTATAATGTGTTGGACTGGATGTATACGTCATTTGCACAGAGTAATAGTCAACGTGGTATTTATCTCTGTAGGGTTTTTCTGTTTCTGGTGCTTTTGGTTCACTGTGTGATGATGGCCAAAACTATAAGAATTTGGTCAGCTTTGTCAAAGGATTATGTAAGTTGCATGTACAATCACATTCTTTTACACATGATGATCTCTTTTTTTTTCCACCCACTCATACACTCTCTCTCTCTCTCTCACACACACACACACACACACACACACACAGCCCAAGATTATGCTATGAACCCTCTGTTTGGTTGCACTAATACTATGGGCAAGGTGACATTCTAATAAGTGCTCACTTTGCCATTCTTAGTTATTGAATTAAACATGCACATAAACAGCTGCCAACAATTTTCTGTTTGTTCAAAATCAGTCATGTTTCTATTGTCCCGTCCTGCACTTTCCCTAATAATTATTGATTTACAGCATGCACAATAATAGAATATCATGTTATTATTCTGTTTTTTCCAAAAATTATTCATGTTTACAAATCTCACTAACAATAATTTTGAGTCACTAAGCATACAAGAAACATTCTACTGTGGCAAAGCCATTTGTTTACTTGTAACACTGTACAGGACACTGAGTAATTGGTGCTTCACAGTTTACACAGAAATTGTCGTCGAAACGCCACACGTAGGTACTTGAAGGTGGGTCAACCTCTGCGTCTTCCTCTTGCATCAATCTGGCATTGATTCTACGCTCATCACTTCCTTTGAGGTCCACTTTGACTGGAAGTAGAAAGTAGGGTTTTTTCTCGTACATCGTCCACATTGCATATTTTGAATCAGAAGGGCCGCTTTTCGTATCTAGTTTGAAGTAGATGTCAGCCGACTCACCATCCTTGTCCTACAAGCAAAATGAAATCGCAATAATTTTCTCTCTATTGTTGAACAGTTACTATAAAATTATTATGCATGCAATAGTTATAAGTATAGCAATACTTGGTTAGTGCTCATACTCACAGTAAATTGCAAATCCAAAGCACCTTTTTTGCCAGAGGGACCCACTTGAAGCAAAGCTTTCTGCGCAATATAGTTTGAGACAGCATAAGGTATTCCTTCCATAATGTTACCAAGGGGTAGGATGTTAGCTTTATTCTTGATCTCGAAGATCCAGACCACTACATAACAAAATGCCCAAACCATTGAAACACATCATGAAGAAATTAAGCATGTCCTTTGACCTTGCAGAACCTCTGTCACATACTAAACTGCCTAGCACCTCTGCCTCTGCCGCATAAAGTACATAATGATAGCTCAAACAAAATAAAAAAGTTCAATACACTGTCACGTGTGCTGCTACTAAAGCTTTATACGTAGTCTTTTGAAAAAAAGTGCATGAATAAAAACATTCAGTAGTGTAGGAATATGCAGTACCAATATTGCCAAAATTATAATGGAATGTCTTAATTCAGTATACTTCTGAAATTAATACCCTACTGATTGGATTAAATTTGTGGTGAAGGGAAATGATCGAAGTAGCCATATGCATGACATTGTGCTTGGTAGTGATGTACATTATGACTTGTTTCCAAACTTCTGACTATATCTAGAGGAAAATAGGAAGACAGAAGAGAGCCTAATCCACAGAGAGAGTCAATTAAGCTGTTTCATTTTTCTGCTGCAACATATACTTCATTTAAATAGAGCAGGCTATCCTACCCTCCTATAAATTATGTATATTATATTCATTGGGAGAAATAGAATTTAAGTAGCTAGCTGGGGGTGGGGTTTCACGTACGAGAATAGTTGCTGGCTGGTCCTCCTTCATCGAATGGTGGCTGATAGAACATTTGCATTGTTATCTCTTCGAAGATAGCGGCGGACCTTGCTGCTGTGCTAAGAAATACAGGTTCGCTAGAACCATCATCACCAGTGATGACACTCAGTGATTGGTATTTTGATATAGGAAAACTCTGAATAATTAGAACAAAAAATTGTAAACAATTATGACTTGATAATTTTTTAATACCTTGCGTCTACTTGTCTTCAGGGCAAGCACTGCGTGATCAATTCCACCAAGAATTACTCCAATCGCTTCATATTCTTCAGGAAGTAGCTGTGTGTGTGTGTGTGTGTGTGTGTGTGTGTGTGTGTGTGCCTTTGTGTGCATGTGTGCGTGTGTGTGTGTGTGTGTACACATGACTTGTGGAGATAGATTTGGCTCTTACAGATTGCCAATGGGTTCAAGCTGTCAATTTCAATTTCAATCCTCATCATGCAATTCTCACTGGATCATACTGATTCATGCACATCACCCTTTGCCTTTGGCCTCAGTCAACACTATCCAGGCTTGTGGTGGCTTATGGTTTCCCATTGGGCTGGTTCAAGGCTACATGTGCGTGTACGTGTGTTGTTTCCCACCTTATCTTCTCCAGGGATATCATTTTCTTTTTGAGTTAAGCGGCTATAAATCCTCCTAAGAATGGTCAGTACAACATCCCGATTTTCGTTTGGTCGACTCACAAAAGGCACAGTAGCATTAGCCTACAATAATGATTGCATAATAATCTCAAGTACTATAAAATGTATTACAAATTTTTAATCATAATCAAGAGATATTCATTAAAGTTGTATGGTTTGTCACTTTTTTCGCCACAAAGAAGCTCTTTAACCTGATTCTGTAAGGGTGTGTAGAATTGTTAGGATTCCTAACAGAAAACCATGCACAATAATTTGCGGCCTAACCACAACGTCATTATGACTAATTATGCCAAGCCTCATTTGTCCTGCAGACTCCAGCTTCATGGACAAAAACTATAATTACGTAAATGTTCAGTGCATCAATAACAAATACTTTAATTGTATATCTCCTAGGAGAGAGATGTACCTATATTCTCACAAACAAAAGAGCCTATTGATTTCTATTTGGGTATATACTGTTCATACAGTTGACCTATTCAGTGATATACAATTAATATACTATAACTAGAAGGGTCTCTGTGCTTTTTTGGCCTGCATGCCACTTATTTGCAATGGTTGTACTATACAGGATACATACAGTTTTACTGATACTCCAAATCAAACTTTGAACGGGGGAATTCATGTACTAATAAGTCAGTAAAGGCAACTACAATGGAATGCGGCCAAATATATCCTTAGTTTACATCATGTCACCTGTTGCATAGTTCCACTGACACAGGTTGAGGCTGGTTTGCTCTTCACTTCTTCGTCACCAACAGTTTTTTCTTGGAGTTGCTGTGGCTGATCAGCACCGTTTTCAGCTTCTAAATTTTGCTCTGGTCTATTCACAGTAGTCTTCGCCTTACGCTTTGTACGACCCATGAAACCAATTAAGCAATCATCCGAACGTAGATAATACAGCAGTATGTATAATACGACCCACGATGAAACCAATAAAGCGAACATAGGTACAGCTGTATACAGCGATCCGAATGCATAGCTAGCTCGAGCTCCTAGATACGCCGCGCAGGAAGCCGGCGCGGCTAGATGAGGCGCGCGCTGTACGCATGTGATCGCGCGTGCGCGAATATCGAATATCGAATACAGCTCCATGCACGTCGACCATTTCCTATCCAAATGTATATATAGCAATAATTATATTCACTTTCTTATTATAATCCTAATTTATCACTTCACTTTAGTCTACGTAATATTACGATTATTAACAGTCTGATACATCATCACTTTTTAGTAATTGGTCGTCCACATGAGACCCTAAAACTACTATCACTGATCTCCCAGACAAAAACATTTAGCTTGCCATCAGTCGTGCTGACGTTTGTCACTTTTTTGGCAATGATCTTATGAGGCAGAGGCTTTTTGGAAACCCCAGGCATGTCTCCCGGAAGAAGATAGAAATTTTTTTCTGTCCTCAATGAGTATCTAATCTTCCCCTCTGGATTTTTACCTCTCTTGAAGTATATTTCCGAAGCATCTTTTCCTTCCTGAGCAATACACATAGTTATGTTTATCAACAAACTGCATGGGTATGACAGGCTTGCTATAATAAGTGGCAAGTACAGTAATACTTACCCGAAATATAATATTGTGGATATCTCCGTCAGAATCCGAAGTTACAACCATGAAAGCAACGGGAGCTATGTAATTTGAAATGTGATAGGGTCTGTCTTCTTCAATTTCACTACATGATTCTGGCTCAATGGACATGTCTTCCAGGTTGGCCGGCAAGCTTTGTCTATGACTGGGAATAAATGGTAATCCATGAATCTTCTTTGGATTCTTTATGAGTATCCAAACCACTGCATAATAATAAGATTATTGTACAAATTAATTATAAAATATGATGAACGTGTCCTGAGAATAACTATGCAGTTTATAATAATTGGTATAATTATCAAATTCCATTGTATGTTAACACCATAATTAATATATGATTTCTTACATGAGTAGTTTCTTGATGGTGCATCACCAAAAGGTGGTTGGTAAAACATCTCCATTGCTTGTTCGCGAAGATCAAATTCAGCATATGTGTTAAGAAACACTGGAGATGATTTTTTATCAACAGTAACAGACATTGCCTGGTAGATTTCATCCTGTAAACAATATTATTGCAAAGTACTGAACCAGTGTAAATAAAGCCTTGATCATCAAATTAGTAGTAGTAATAATAATAGTAATACTGGTAAATTAAACCAAAGTGGCCTAACCCATAATCCCCTGCAGAGTTAAACCCCCAAACTTACAACAAGACCCATAATCCCCTGCAGAGTTACCCTCCAAACTCTGCAGGGGATCATGGTCAGGCCACTTAAGGGTCTGAAATAATAACATTTCAGTACAAGGGAGTGTTAATTTTTAGGCAATTTGTTCCCCAGATTTAGTTGTGGGATAGGCTACTTTCATTCTCATCCTTTCTACATGACATTGTAGTTTTACATGATGAGCGAGGTAGTTGCACATATCAAGTTTGGATTGGTCATGTATGCATGCACTGAGTTACTTTTGAAAAATTATGTTATGATAATGTCTATTAGCTACATGAATTCAATATTATATCAGTGTCATACATACTTTAATATTGTCTCGAGCCCATCGATAACTAAACAGAGAGAGTACAGCATGATCGAAACCATTCAAGATGTGTTCTAAAGCTTCATATTCTTCAGATAGCAGCTGTAAAAGTAATAATTTTAAAAAGAGAACTGCATATAATATTATACATTATGCTGTAGTGTGTGTACATGACATTGAATACCAACTTTGATAAAAGTATACAACTGATACACAGACTAGGTGCCTGGGTCATGATACGTTGATATCTTATACTAGCAAATGCCTACGACATTTTGGGGGTGAGCGTGTGTTTGAGTATCAGTGCTTGCATATTAAATGTGGATTGCATGAGTGAATATTCAGGTTGATCATTTGTTTCTGATCATATGATAGTAAATGCGCGTGTTGACAATGAAATGGTGCTTTGTCTTCAGCGGCTGTATGGTTAGCTGCATGATGATTGGGCTAGACACTGTCTCTTGGCAATCTTGGTGTTCTCTCTTCTTGCTTTTTTTCACTTTGCTGTTGAGCATGCCTTTTCTGGTCTGATTTGCCTCATTGATGCTACCATAGATAATACGATGCTACCTGCAGCCAATGCTGCTCTGCTTTCTCTCTGCCTAGTATTTATTGCTACAGTGAATATCTATGAGCATCACAGTGACATTGTGTGAGTTTCACGTATCACGCAAGTCAATAATCTATTTCTTCTTTGTCTTTCTAACCTTTTTGCCTAAATCTCACAGTTTTTTCATTCTGTGCTGCTTATGCATGCTGCGTACACGCGCTACGCGCGCGCAACAAGGATCAGGAAGCTACAACTACGTGACGTCATACGTTGTACAAAAATATTACCTAAATTGCAAAATTAGAACAGGAAGCGTTATTTACGGAAATGCGTACAGACCTAGACATCACACAGACGAATGCCATGTAACGTATATGTGGGGCTCGCTCACGCTCGCCCCAATAATTAGCAACTCAACATTATTGCTTTCTACACTGAATGCCTGAGTATTCCCCTACTATACTACATCTACAAGCCACTTCTCTATATGGCCAGTCATATTCAGATAATCACATTAGATAATATTATAAATGTAGTGGTAACACGTACCTTTTTGTCAGAGAGCTGTTGAAACCGCCCATAAATTCTTGAAAGTTGTTGCTTCACACACCTATCATCAGGGCTTTTATCTACAGCCTAATATGAACACATGTACAGGCATATATATATATATATATATATATATACATGATTTGTTGTACAGAACACTTAAACAGCCACTATAAAAATTGTATAGTCCCAATGGGTTCCCTATAGATATATGCATGATGCTGAAACCCCGGGCGTAGGTGACCAGGAGAGTAACTGTTAACTGGCAAGAGAGAATCACTGGAGTCCTGCCTGAGCAGTAATGAGAATAACTGCAGGCTCAAAGAAATCAACAAGTATTCTGTCAACAACCAATTTAGTCAAGTCAAGTGTCTCTTGGATAATTATGCCATACTCTTTCACCAGTGCTATAACAAATAATATGCACTAGCCTCGTTCCCACATAACCTACTAGGCTCCCCTTTCACAGTGAGCATATAGGGGACCCGGGAGAGCCTGCAAAACTCTATGCGCATGCGCTTGCTCGTGCTCGCCCCAACCCATGCTTGCATGCCACTAGTTTAGTTTAATTGTAAACACTAACAGGTTTCCTAGCATGTTCCATAGCGTCTACTTCGCCTGGGCCCAGTCCAGCCAACTCAGAATCTTGTCCAGCCATATCGTATGTGACAATGCAAGGGGCCGACCGGGGACAAAGGTAAGTAGTAAGCATTGCGCATGCGTACATAATACGCGAGAATCGTCTTAAATTGGCGTGCGCGAATAGGTTAGACGGCTAGACGATCTACGAACGACCTTTACCCATTTTAGTGCTGGCTTCGATAACAAAGAGAAAATGGGGTGCTAAAGAACGTTTCTCAACGCATAAACGAAGTAGAACAGTAAAAGATGGAGTGGTTGATCAGTTTAGATCCCACTACTGTGTGCGTTGGACTCATTGTGGTTGGGCTCACACTACTGTGGGCCTATGTTATGCTGACTGGTGGTAAGAGTATATATATACATGATTTGTTGTACAGAACACTTAAACAGCCACTATAAAAATTGTATAGTCCCAATGGGTTCCCTATAGATATATGCATGATGCTGAAACCCCGGGCGTAGGTGACCAGGAGAGTAACTGTTAACTGGCAAGAGAGAATCACTGGAGTCCTGCCTGAGCAGTAATGAGAATAACTGCAGGCTCAAAGAAATCAACAAGTATTCTGTCAACAACCAATTTAGTCAAGTCAAGTGTCTCTTGGATAATTATGCCATACTCTTTCACCAGTGCTATAACAAATAATATGCACTAGCCTCGTTCCCACATAACCTACTAGGCTCCCCTTTCACAGTGAGCATATAGGGGACCCGGGAGAGCCTGCAAAACTCTATGCGCATGCGCTTGCTCGTGCTCGCCCCAACCCATGCTTGCATGCCACTAGTTTAGTTTAATTGTAAACACTAACAGGTTTCCTAGCATGTTCCATAGCGTCTACTTCGCCTGGGCCCAGTCCAGCCAACTCAGAATCTTGTCCAGCCATATCGTATGTGACAATGCAAGGGGCCGACCGGGGACAAAGGTAAGTAGTAAGCATTGCGCATGCGTACATAATACGCGAGAATCGTCTTAAATTGGCGTGCGCGAATAGGTTAGACGGCTAGACGATCTACGAACGACCTTTACCCATTTTAGTGCTGGCTTCGATAACAAAGAGAAAATGGGGTGCTAAAGAACGTTTCTCAACGCATAAACGAAGTAGAACAGTAAAAGATGGAGTGGTTGATCAGTTTAGATCCCACTACTGTGTGCGTTGGACTCATTGTGGTTGGGCTCACACTACTGTGGGCCTATGTTATGCTGACTGGTGGTAAGAGAGAACAACCTAATCTGAGTGTGTTGTACGAACAAACAAGTCCTATAAAACAAGCCAGTGGTAGCAAAAAAGGGACGAAAAGTAAAACTAGGAGTAAACAGGTATCTAAAGGGTAAAGAGTGTTGTAATTTAGTCCCCATGGTATAAACTATTATCTGTAAACATCAAATAATTGTTTAGGATGAAAGCCGTGGTAGTCCAAAGGGTGGAAGTTCTGTGCTAAAGCGGCCCAAACCTGAGTCAGATGAAGATATCTCCTCAAGTAAGGTGGTGACAAAAGAATCATCCAAGCCAGAGAATCGTTCTGAACCAGAGAAAGAGCCAAAGACAGCAAAGGCCCAGAGCAAACAAAGTCGAAAGTCACGCACCAATGTCCAACCTGTACGAGAAGATGGTTCCAAGCAAGCAACTGAAGATGATACTGAAGGTTATTTGTTTACTTGCTATGTTGTTCACACACACACACACACACACACACACACACACTCTCTCTACGTGAATGCTTAAATTGCGTATAAATTGACAAACTCAACACAAATGTATGTTACAAAGGTGAGTGGCAGACACAGCTCTCAAGACAACAGATTCGAACACTCCGTCAGAAGAAGAGACAAGACAAAGAAGCACTAACCAGCTCTGATTCTGATGCCAAGAGGACACCCTCCAGTGGAGAAGAGCAGGCCGACAATGGCAATGGCAATGGCAGCACAAAGACTCACCCCAAGGATCGAGTGGCAGCTAGTAGCAAGAAGGAAAAAGGCCCTTCTAGAAAACAACCAAAGAAGAAAGTTTCTGAGAATACGACAACAACAGACACAGGTGTGCAGATTACTTACTCCTAGCACAAATACAGTTTGTTTGTGTTGGATTGATGTGGCCGGTTTTTTATCTGTTTTGTGTGTCTGTTGTTTGGTGGTTATGGTGTTATTCAATGTCCACTCATTGTTGAAAGTCTATACAGAGTTATAGTTGGTTGACTACTTGGTATGTAGAGTTATTGTAAACTGATCACATTCCTCAACTAGGCGTGTGGTACGTTGAAAGATATTTTTTTTATTCGTTCTCTCCTCTCCCCTATCCCTAGAACCACTCGAGCCCACAACTACTGATGACAAGTTGGTAGAACCTGAAAAATCTGCTACGCCAGAATCGAGTAGCCCTGAATTACGACTACCAAAAGCTAATGAAAGTGTCAGTGATGTGGAGCAAGCATTGCAGGAAGCTGGTAAGGTTCAGACGTGTCACTGTATGAGTATCTCTGAATGGATAGTAACAACTGAAGGTCTACAATGTCATGTACAATAGTGTAAAGTGGTTTCTTTGTGATGTGTTGTGTGACAGGTGTGCACTAATTGAAAAATACACACAATGACACACACACACACACACACACACACACACACACACACACACACACACACAGCTCAAAGTTCTTCTCCTAGTCCCGATGAAGCTGAAGTCAAAGAAAAGGAGCAACAGGCTCAAGAGGAGGAGGACAAAGACAATGGTTCATCTCAATCTCTGGAGGAGCCACCCACAGAACCAAAAGAACAAGTAACATTACAAGGTGGTACTGATTCTGAAGAGTGGGTTCTTCTTTAGTGGACTGTAAAGTCTTGTATTCCAATTATGTATACTTCATACTAGTACTGTTGAGACTGGAGTTGGTTTTGGCACTTGTAGCTAATGTGACGTGTACGTTCATGCAGGTTTTTTTTGTAGCATCTTTTCTATGTAAAATCCATTAAAGTTATGCATTGTGTTACAGTATATATTATTATTACCTTAATTTTTGTAGCCTTCAATTAGTTGATCATGCATAATATTATATCAACCATTTTTTCAATAAGTTTTCTCTTAAAAATGTTAACATACACTGCATGGTCTACTTACATAATCACAAAAGAAAATTAATGCAAACATAGTTCAAACTTTACAAACTCTCAAGTGATTCTAAACAAGTGAACTACACAGTCAGCACCCACTGTAGCTACACTTGTGCTGCAGCTGCCACCTTCATGGTCCTCTTTCCAAGCCAGTCCCTCAATGGAGCCACAGTGAAGCTTTCCTCTGGTCACCCTTTCCCCTGACAAGACATCCCACACAACAACATGGCCATTTTGAGTGGTACAAACTAGCAGCGATGAGTCCTAGAAAAATCAACATTTTCCATTAAATATTACACAGCTTCATACCCAGGCTCTCCCCTTCAACTTTTCACTCACAGAAAGGTCAAAGGGGAGAGCCTGGGTATGAAGAAAGGTCAATTAAATGTCCACTGTATTTGTATGCCTACCTTCACTGGTTGAAAGGCAAGGTAGGTTAGAGTGTGCCACCCATGGATATCTTTGGTATCCAAAACTCGAATAAGTTTGAATGTTACACCATCTGTGAGATGTATCGTCTGCAGAATACCATGTGAAAATGTACAATCATGTGTATGAGTTAGTGCACGTGGTGGTTCAATGCTAAACTTAGGCTCACTCGATCATCTGCACATGTTGCAATGAAGCTCTTCTCTCCAATTTTCTTCCAGTCTACACTAGTGACCGCCATTGTGTGACCAGTAAGGGTTGTGATACTGCAAACAAAAAGTCAACCAAAACATGTTGCATTGCAACACAATCCCGACTCATGCAGCTAGTGTTTCTAAAACCAACCATTTCCAGTTGCTTGTGTCCCAGATTTTTGTCGTTTGATCTTCAGATGACGTTGCCACTCTCTGGTCCTCAGGACTCCAGCATAGACTCCAGATCTCAGCTCTGAACAAAACAAAAGCAAAAGCACAAAATAAGTAGCTAGTTTTTTTTTTTTTTTTTTTTTTTTTTTTTTTTTTTTTTTTTTTTTTTTTTTTTTTTTTTTTTTTTTTTTTTTTTTTTTTTTTTTTTTTTTTTTTTTTTTTTTTTTTTTTTTTTTTTTTTTTTTTTTTTTTTTTTTTTTTTTTTTTTTTTTTTTTTTTTTTTTTTTTTTTTTTTTTTTTAGTCACTTAGAGTATTCTTACTGTTTTCCCAGCTGTCCAAATCTCATGTCCTGATTCCCAGGTTTTGGAGGATGTGCCAAGAATGAGGTGACTGTTATAAGTTTACTTTTGTCTTCAGCTAACTGATACACAGACAACACCCCCTTTGATGTGCCCACTGCTAAACACTGAATAAACAAGAAGTGCAATGAAAGCACTACGGCTAGTGCATAATACCTTCACGTGTGACAGGGTTCAGGCCTATGCTGTCCAAGCCAAAACAAAATGGATATTGTTTGAAAGCTCTCTTTCCACTGATTGCAATAGTTAAGATTCCAATCACACACAACTTTCAGGTGCTTTGCTTTGTACTGAATAGGCATTTCAACTTTTGTAGGCTGGTTATGTTACAGTCTAAGAATCGCTTTTAATTGAGATTGCCTAGTAGAGATGGTCAATCTTGTTCACATTAAGCCAATTCACCTTGTGCTTGTGATCAAATTGCATATGGATGACACTACCCTCTAAATGCAGCAGCTCTGAGGTAGTCCCAGCCTCCACTTCCCACTGGTGGATGACTCCATCCAGACACCCTACAATCATCACACCTTCATCTCTCCACACCAAACACCGTACTGACATTCCAACCTTGAGAGAGAGAGAGAGAGAGAGAGAGAGAGAGAGAGAGAGAGAGAGGGAAATGATAGCATTATATATGTTACAGTAAGGACAAAATCTAATCTTACAGAGCATTGATGAAGTGGAGTGTAGTCTTTCCTTTGAGTCACCCAAACTTTGCCAGCGAGGTCACCTGATCCAACATGTCTGCCGGAGGGGTTGAAACCGACACCACAACAGGTGATCTCGTGAGAATGGACTGCATCCGATGGTGTCACACTGCTTACAACCCCTTGTGAGTGAGTATGTGTGTATGTGTGTGTGTTTGTAAGAAACAACAGGCAGTTATCATCAAGTTGTGTATAATATATGTCTCTATAGAGACTAACCTTTATCATTTCTCTCCACATTCAGTCTCGTCAGTGAACTGAATCCACACATCCACAGTGAGTTACCGGATATAGACCACTCCAGGCGGACAATGTAGTCAGCCGATCCAACTTTGAATTCGCAAAGCTTTTCACCATTCTTGCTCCACCATGTCAGTTTGCCGGAGTCAGAGGGGAGAACCAGTTCGTCTCCATCCCATACACAAGTTCGAGAGCTGTGTCCCTTTGCACAAATGAATGAAGTGTGTGAAATTCTGTATAGTATTGTGCATATGATTCTTTCATTCCTGTATATTATCTATGGCACAATAAAGTAAGCATTAGGTAGTAGCTACGAGGGGGCCTAGCTGTTTTGTTTTTTAGTCAGAGGAAGGCTTGGAAATGAGACTAAACACTCACAGCTTGGAATATCTTTTTCGTCTCCAGAGATTCAGCTTCCAACAGCACTACATGACCACCTTGACAGACAATGGCATAGCAATCACTGTTGTACTTTGAAATGAGCAGCGTGTGAACTGAAACATCATCCTGTTGTTCCTTTGTCTCTTTGCCTACTGGAGCCCCCACCCTCAGCTCGACAGTCTTCAGTGGCTTGCCTTCGGGTGAGTAAAGATGAACAAGGGTTGGTTTCTTTGGTCTCTCCTCCACAGCAAGAACATTCCCTGAAGGGTTGATCTCAGCCATGTAATAGGCATTGCCATAGTGATAATCCCACCCAGTGTTCTTCAATGCTTCCGATGCAGGTGGTTGTTCTTGCTCCTGAGGAATCGTTTGTGACTGATCAGTCTTTGTCTGCCATGCTTGTTTGATGTGGGAGGGGTTTTGTTTATTGCTAGGGCTATTGCGAATGATGACATCATAGACGACAACTGAAGAGTTGAAACCATTCCCCACTATTAGGAATCGCTTGCTATCATGTGACCAGGCCAGCTGCAACAATGAAAAAAAAAAAAAAAAAACATGTGTACATAATAATATTTATGGATGCATACGTAGCACATTATATAATTTTTTTTTTGCCTGGATATCTGTCTTTCATACATGGTGCTGTGATCCCATTGGTGCCGTCACTTGGTCCAGACACACCCACTGCGTGCTCCAGAGTTTCACCTCGCCACTGAAGCATGACGTAGCTATGAACCTCTTATCAGGGGACATGCACATGGACGTCACCAAATCGCAGTGGGCTTGAAACTGCAGGAGACGTTTCTTGGTGTTCAAGTCCCAGCGAATGATCAAAGGGCCAATGGGTACATCAAACAGCTGATCAGTATCACCATCAGCATGTCCACTTGTGTCACATGTGTCTGAAGATGACAGTGTCTGGTCACTAGAGTTGGAGGGATGGCCATGAGTGGGATAGACTAGACAACCTGAGGTGTGGCGAGCTGATGCAACGCCCCAGGATTGGAGAATTTGGAAGTGAGCCATTCCAGTGAGTATAGCAACGTAGAAACACTCTCCTGTACTTCAAATTATGGATGTCACCACGATTGCATGGTCATTCGCGAGTAAAACCCTGCAATAAGAATGGGACCGCGATTGCAAGGCGGGGCTCAAATTATTGCAGTGGGTGGAGCTGACGCTCAGTGCATAAAAAATTGTGCATGCAGCATGAGTATACATGATTGTGCAATTTGCAAGATGTTTACAGCTACAGAAAGGTTTGTAAATACTGGACCACAACTATTTATCAAGGGAAAGTTGTCTCCACCAAGGTAAACTATTAGGCATATCAGATTCTGTAAAATATCATGACATGCCCTGCCTTTAATTTATTGTTTCATATTTTTAGGTCTACAAGGCCAAAGAAAATCACTAATTCTGAAAAGACAATAACCACAAAGAATCGTTCACAGCAGAACTATCTACTCAAAAAGAGAAAACTGCAGTTGGACACACAAGCTGCTCTACTCAGTGATTGTAAGACGGAAGTTGATTGTAGAGCCAGTGATTCTGAAGTGAATCCAACAACTTCTAGTCCCAATGTCGATTATGAACAGTCCAAGTTGCCAGCAGTAGCCGGTAGACAAAGTTCTAGTCGAGCATGTAATTCGAGAGCATCGTATCATAATTGTTCTGATTGGGAAAATGAGTGGTACACTTTGTACCACCATTTCACTGATTACAATAAAGAGTGTGAAAACAGCACATCTTGTGTTAACCATTCATACCTCAGTAAGCTAGTGACCAACATTAAGTTATCACCCAAAGCAATAAGTAGAAATAACGAGGCTCGTTTATCTGGTGAGAATTCACACTCTGAAGCTCCTAACGACTCCAAGTCCACACAACAAGATTCTAGAAGTGACCAACTTTCAATGGAAGAGCATCTTCCTACTAGTTTACCCACCAGTCACCATGATTCCATTCCTGAACTGCTAGTGACTGGTCCTAGTGAGTCAAACATGGAGAAATGCCGACCAATGAGCGTGTGCACAGAGCATTCTTCACTCGACTTGCTGTCGCCTCCAAGGCCCAGCAGACGTCCAAGATCCAATCGCACAAGGATCAGCTCCACCAAGAAGCTAAAACGACAAGCAAGCTGTACTAGTGCTCCTTCATTGAGTTACTTGCAACCATTGAGTGAGATGCACCAGCAATTCAGGAGGATGAGTGAGCCTTCTTCACTAACAAAATCATTGACCAGATCAAACGCCATTAGCAGGTATGTATACATGCTCAAGTGTCATCATTCACTCTTTAATAATAATTTTTTTGGTCAAATTTAGACGGTCATCTTCACCTACAACAGTTACTAGCAAAGCAAAATTTTTTGAAGATTTAAAGAGTGCAAAGAGAAATGAGTTGCAATCAACCCATCACCCACTCTTGGATACTGAAACTCTCAGACCGAGATCATACTGGTACGAAATGAAAACACCAGAATTTCATGTTGAAGCAAAACGTAACATTGAATTTCTCAGAAAAAATTGTAACTGGTAATGAAATTAGCACAATAATCACCTATATTTAATCATTATTATTGTCTGTCAATAATTACAAAATAATCAATTTGTTCCTCTTTGATATTCATTGTAGTAATGTACCTATAAAAATTAAGATTTCTTTGATGTTCTTCCAGTAGGTGTTTTCTTTCCCTTCTTTGGACTACTTGCTTTTAAGGACTGCTCACGTTTTGGGGAGAGCATTTCCACCTTTTGGATTCTCGACTGCAGATTTAGTTCATGTATTTGTACACTCTGTGAAATTGCAGCCTTAGTTGACTCCAAGTGAGCTCCTATAAGAGATTCAATGATCTCAGAAACAGCACTCTCTGTTATAGCAGTACCATCACTGACTCTCTCCAGAGCATTCTCATATGTCTTCTTCAGTGAGGTATCCACTTCTTGCTGATTCAGCTCACATGCTGCAACAAGTTTCTGCTTTCTAACAGCTTGCTCTGCTTCCAACTCTCTGACTTTCTCCCTCTTGTTCCATTCAGTCTCTTCCAGTCCATCAGCTAGAGGTGGCGGTGACTCAGGCACTTCTATATCCACAGTAACCTTTGCAAAATCAACAGGCTGGTTCTTTGTTAGCAAGACCCGGTAGAGTCTATAGTGTTGGAACACCGTATCTTTGATATATTTGGCACAAATGAGAAGTTTTGCTTGAGGAATTGTTGCTGAATAATTAACAGTTACTTTCTTGAATTTCTCAACGTTGGCTGCTTGTACTGCCAGAGAATCATCTAAATGTAGTAGCAATAATTACATTAATACATTGATTGCTTAAATAAACACACCTGATGTATTACAGATCATCTCCAGCACTGAAACATAGAGACAGATGAAGGCATACGTTTCAGAGAACGTGAACCCCTTTTCCAAAACAAACACCAGTGCCTCTTGTAGCAGCTCCAGCAACAGAGAGGCTCCATCATATTCACCAGGGTAATAAGAATCATCAGAGGGTAATGCATTGCCTAAGTCGGTTATAAGTGCTATTGTAACAGTAACACCCCTAGACTTAGCACTAGATAGTATATAACTTACCTAAACAGAAATAGTTAGCAAGTAATTTCGTTCTGGAAGTCTTATTGTGTGCATTGAGAATTGAGACAAGTGTAGCAGAAAATTCATCATCTGCTCCTTTGCTAAGAGACTTCAGAGCTCCTCTCAGTCTGACAACAAGGTCTCCAGCTGCAGCACTAGCACTGGAGGCCATTTTACTCCAATTAATACGCACTGTTAGCGTTGCTATGGTTACAGTAGCAATATAATTATTCATGATATTCCCAATTAAAGTCTCTCAGACATTACAGATAATAAACAAACACAAACATAAATCTAAAAAAACATTATAGCTAATTGAGTCTCTCAATAAAAATTAATTAATCTACGTATCTCGATGCACACCAGTGTCTGGATCCGTTTTTTTTTTTTTTTAATTTAAATTCTATTTAACTTGTTTGCAGTCGAGGTTTTCAGCAAGTTCCTTAAGATGATCAGTGCACTCATGTAGCATTGCCTTTGTACTACATAATCATATAGCAATATTTAATAGTCAATATTAATATAGAGCTGTTACAAACTATGAAATTCACATAATTTATTACTTTCATTTGTTTTTTTTTTATTTATTTTTTTTACCTGATAATCATGTCACACAACTTTATGTTGTCTGTTTCAGCAGTTCCAACATCTTCACCCATTGTAGGACAAAATCGGTAGTAGGGAATGCCTTGCTGTTCACAGTTTATCCTCGAAATTCTTGCCACATCATCTGATTGTGTGAGCTGAGTTTGTACACGTGTGCAAGACAAAGTGTTGGTAGACAGTGTTGGTTGTGTGAAGAGATAGATAACTCACAGCTGTTGTTAAGAGTGTCAGCAAGTCCTTGAGAGCTCCAGCAGCTGCATTAGGAGAGGCTATTATCTTCTTGACTTTTATAGCATCAGTGATATTGGTATTTCCAATTGGCTCTGGAGGGTAGTTGCCACAACCAATGGACACTACACAAGAGATCTCTGCTCGTGGAGCTCCAGCCCTTAGAAAAAAAGAAAGTACAAATTAGTGTCAGGATCCCCCAGATGAACCGTTGCAAACTATCACTGATCAGAGTGTATGTTGAGAATTTACTTACTTATTTCTTTTCGTCAAATAGTCCTGGATTTCAGCCATAGCATAGCTCGTTGGATTATTTGCCTTCACTCCACCATCCACATAGTCATCACACTCATCAAAGAAGGCAGGAGCTGCAGACGTGTACCTGGCCACTTTCCACACTAGTTCTGAAAACACAAGCATTGACAAGTCTAATGGATGAGACAGGTGCATATGAATGTACCCCACAACTTACGCTTGCTGTAGTCATTGTCAAAACAGTTGTTGAACAAGACAAGAGGTAAGCGAGTGTCCTTCTTGTTCACAGCAGTAATCATAACTCTAGCAGACAAAGAGAATGGAAGGAAACATTTAAAGAACTCAGCTCGACTAATTCTAAAATATGATTACTTTGGTTCGGCTTCACTGTCCATGGTCTTCTCTGTACCCAAGGTCTTAATGAGCAGTTTTTCCAGTGCTTTAGTGTCACAAACAGTGCTCAATAGTTTCGACTTCCTCCTGAACACAGAGTCCTTCATTTCAAAGTACATCCTTCTCAGGTCAGAGAGCTCCAGACCACCTATAGAAAACATTTATCTCATTTCTCTATATGGATACTGTGAATGAAGCTACAGTACACTAACCATAAACAAGTGCAAGAGCTAAGATGCCTCCAGTAGATGTTCCGACAATCCAGTCAAAGAGCTCTGTGATCTTCTTCTTAGTGATTCGTTCAATGGCACTCAGAATTTCAATTTGGACAAGCCCCTACAAAATAGTGGAGTACATGAATACACAAATAGAGGACAATGGTAATGAAACTCAATCTACACATGTACTATTATCACATCTCACCTTGATCCCTCCACCATCCAGGCACAACAATGACTGACCAATGGCTTTCTTGGGCTTCTTCAAAATAGGACGTACACTGTAGCCAATAACACTTTCAGAGAGCTTCATCTGACGGTTGTGTTGACTTATCGATCTTGTTATACTAGCTGTGGGAGGATGGTTACGAAGATCAGCCAGTCGTTTGCACCCTCGAGCACCTCTCTTTGGTTTAGGAGGTGGGGATTGGTTGGGAGGTGGAGAAGGCTGCTCAGGAGGAGAAGGCTGCTTAGGAGGAGAAGGCTGTTTTTTAGGGGGAGGCAGTTTTGAGGGGTGAGGCTGTTTTGGAGAAGGTGGTTTAGGAGCTGAGTTGATAGTGTGGGAGAGAAATGTTGTTATGTCAAAGGTCATTAATTGTAACAACAACCCATAAATTTTTACAATTGTTGTGTCATATGAACCACACTATAATAATAATATTGGGATTTAAACAACAGCTAGAGCTGGTTTGAAGATAGCCACATACCCTTTGGTTTAGCCTCCTCTGCGGCATCAACAAACTCCATGAAGCCTGCATTCTGTCTCTTAGCTCGCATTATCTCCCTCTCCTGTAGCCAGGCAGCGTACCCTTCATCTCCAGTGGAATCTTCCAAACCGCGATTCAAAGCAGCCTGTGTATTGCTCTCCAGCCTGCCACAAAAGGATAAAATAAAATTCAAGTTGTGGTGAGACACACACAGATGTGCTGGACTCACTCTCCAAGAAGATCTCCTCCTACAAAACCGTAGTTGATGAGTCGCCTCTCTGTGCCTGGTGACTCGACCACCACCACTGAACCAGCGGGGACCACATTGGCATGCTCTTCGGGCGAAGAGAGACACTCACTTGGTTCAGCACGACCATTAGAGGTTGCCTCGGGACTTGACTCCCTCTTGGTCTTCATCTCTTCTTCGTCTTCTTGTTCTTGTTCTTCTTCTTCTCCTTGTTGTTGTTGTTGTTGTTGTTGTTGTTGTTGTTGTTGCACACCTTCCTTTTGTTCTTCATTATCCTCATGGATTTCATTGATCTTAGTCAGCGAAGTAGAAAGGGGGCTAATCGACAATGGACTTAGTCTCTGTGGATGGAAAAATGTTTCCAAAATTAAGTGCGTAAGTTGGTCATACATGATGCTATCATACCGGAACACGTGACAAGTGATCAGTCCTTCCACTGGCCAATATCACTGACTGGTGAGTGAGGCCCATCTCTACGCTTGCATCAGGAGTCTGCAGCATCTTCCTACCACCTTTGGAGCCACCTCCCTCTAGTCACATGACATCACAACGAGAGAGAGAGAGAGAGAGAGAGAGAGAGAGAGAGAGAGAGATTACTGCTTGTTTTACTCATTACTTTTAGGCTGTCTTAACTCACCCTCTGGTAAGCTAGTGAGCTCATAAGTGTGAGGTGGGTGTTGGAAGTCAACAGAGTCCACCCCATCTTCCTCATGGTTCATAGCAGCAGAGAGTCGGGCGGAGAGCTCATCAGGATCAACGGAGTCCTCCCTCTTCACTCCAGGGGTATCGTCAAGGGCCAGCAGCTCAGGGTCCAAAAGTTTCTCAAACTCTGTGTCGTCCTCATCCAAGAGACTGGCAAGCTTTCCTCCAAGGATATTCAAGACCTGAGGTATCTCTGACTGAGACGGGTGCTTTTGGCGAACTATGTCAAGTGGCGTCTGTGCAGTCTTGTCCGTCTGAGTGAGTGTATTTACGTCTGCACCAAATGCTATCAGTGCCTTGGCTGATTGTAGGTCATTGACCTGAAAATTAAGGTTTCATTACTTAGTCATCTTGCAATACACAGGGTCACATGCACAGGGAATGCCCAAGGGGAATACCCTATGCTATATTTAACCAGTGATGTCATAGTTACAGTCATATTCATGACACACCTCTATCTGTAAACAGCTGTCTATAATCTACATGCAGTTATTATGTACACCATGGCACATGATGGCTTACATCACAGGCAAGATGGAGTGCAGTCAATCCCTCCTTGCTGTGATGGTTGAGATCACATTCTCTGTGAATCAAGTAGGTCATGAGGCACTCAAACTTCCTCTTGTCGTTGCTCTTTACATAAGCGTGAGTAGGAAGCTCTCCATTGCTGTCAGCTTCATTAGCAGAGGGCTGAGAGCCTCTTGCTTTGAGAATCTTCTTTAAGAGCTGTTTGTGAAAACAACATTATTGTCAAAATAGTTGTGAAAGTATAGAAAACTTTGCACTCAGTTCACAATAACCCTTACAATGGCACAAACAATAGCTGTGTAAACAAGTGGGTCTAATTGTGTGCTAATAAAATTGGAGACACTTTTAAAGAGTGACTGGACAATGACTAGCCTGATTCTTTCTTTTGGCAATCACAATGGTACATTCTATGAAATTGGTGTGCTATAGCATAGACAGTACTATCTATGGCTATAGCTAAGCAATAAACCAATCCCACAAAGTGCAAACATCAAAGTAGACATTGTTTTCAAAAAATATATAAAAATTTTTCACTTACAGCAGGATCTTTAGTCTTGTGCAGATTCACAGAACTATCATGATGGTCTTTAGACTTGCTCTTTCCCTTTTCTGCCATGTTTGTATAAATCAGGATGGGATAGATAGTCTGTTGGAAGGAGAACATGATTCCATAAAAATTAAGATAGATATCTAGACTGGCTAGTAAATATTGCAAAAGATCTTAAACTTTCCATACCTTTTCACTTACCTAGTGTGGCTTGATTTTACTGTTCTTGGTAGCTACTTCAGCTGCTTTTATATTGTCTTGTCCACTCGCCTCGGAAAAGGTCGTCTTAGATTATTAATTAATGTCTTTCAATTAATTAGATTAAATTATTAAAATCAGATAAAAGTAGGGATTTACCAGGGACTCTTTTCACCTGAATGGTTCTGTGGGCGCATCTCTGCAGCAAACCAGTTCAGTGATGTATTCCTCTTCTATGAACATCCAATTTAAGTTGTTAGAACTTCCTGTGTTCTTCTGCACAGTGTCTGTGCTGTTTGTTGTTGTCCTTCCAGCAGTAGTCACCACTGCTCGTGATATCTACGTCTCTAGTGAGAATGGAACTCTAAACAACAGCTGCTGGGACTCAGGAAAAGCCCAACCATGTCAAACCCTATCTCTGGCCCTTGAAGGTATGAAAGAGCACACCAACCAGACAACTGTGTGGATTGAAAGTGGTAACTACACTCTAACTAGTGATGGAGATTGGAAATACTTTGAGATGTATGAAATTGCAATCATTGGTCTTTCATCAAGCAGCTCCAACACTCCTCCTGTGCTAGTAGAATGTGAAGAAGGAGCTGGTCTTTCGTTTTATGATTCTGAGAATGTTCGTATCCAAGATATCGAATTTAGGGGGTGTGGTGCACTCCACAAGAGCACAAGTCGAAATTTTACAGACCCTCGTATGTTTGCCGACTTTAAGACAACCCTGTACTTTTTGTACTGCAAAAATATTACCCTTGAAAGTATCAGTATCATGGAGAGTGATGGTATTGGTGCGGTAATCTACAACACTGTTGGAGATAACCTCATCCACAGTTCAAACTTTTCCAATAACTCTGTGCGTGGAGATATGTACCCTGGTGGGGGAGGACTGTACATTGAATTCTCATACTGTTCCCCTAATGTGAATGAGTCAGGATCCATCGATGATGACTGCTCACGTGAGTCGAATGTGCCATTGGAGTATGTTAACAATGCAAGGTTCACTATTGATTCTTGTGTGTTTCAAAATAACAATGCAACTCTACTACATCCAAATGAACACACATTCATCTTACCACAACTCAGCAACCACTTGGCTTTCGGTCGTGGTGGGGGCATTTCCGTATTCTTTAAAGGAAATGCCAGCAATAACGTTGTGCTGGTGAACAATAGTATTCTTACAGACAACACAGCTCTCTGGGGTGCAGGCCTGTTTGTTGAATACCAAGACACAAGCAACTACAACCAATTCAAAATGGAGTCCTCGATAATCGACTCAAACCAGTGCGAGAGCAGTTCGTCGGAGAGGAGTGGTACAGGAGGAGGGGGGGCAAGAGTCGGGTACATCTTCTTTCATCCGACCCATTCCCACAACAACGATATGACCTTTGAAAAGGTGAAATTCATTCGGAACCGAGCCTACTATGGTGGAGGGCTCTCGTTCTACGTGGCAAGAGAACCAACCGAACCAGAACCAACTAATAGTCTCAATTTCATTGAGTGTTCCTGGACTCAGAACATTGCACGAGTTGGGTCTGCTGCAGATCTCTCTGTGTGGCATCCCATTCCAGCTGGCTCCATTCCTAAGCCTTGTTTTGCTCGGTGTGATTTCATCAACAACACTGCTCGGTATACCTCCATCCAGGGATCATTTGTTGGCATTGGAGCACTGTACGTCGACTCCATTCCCATTCAGTTTAGTGAATCTGTATATTTTGAAAACAACCATCAAACTGCGCTAGCTTCGGTCAGCACTGGCCTCTACTTCCACCGCCATTGCAAGGCATGGTTTTTCAATAACCAAGGTAGAAATGGTGGAGCAATAGCTCTCATGGGCTATGCTTTCATTGAAGTCTCGGAATTTACTTCCCTCAACTTTACCAAAAACACGGCTGAAATAAAGGGTGGTGCTATATACGGACAATCTATTGGAGAACACGACCTAATATCATCTAGAAACTGTTTCATCCGATATGAAAACATTTCTGCTACACCTTACGAATGGAACACTACTTTTTTCTTTTCGGGTAACATCGCCGGCTCTAAAAACAACTCAATCTACGTGACCTCTTTGCTAACGTGCCTCTGGGGAGGTGCTTTTGGTTCAACAGAGAGCAGCACCTCACTGGTGTTCTGTTGGAACGATGAAAATGGTGACGATCGTTGGGACTACGACAATAGCAACTGTACAGACGAAATTTCTACATCTCCTGCAAGTTTTTATGGAACCGATACAGACTATAATGATACGGAAAAGTTCTTCTTGCATGCCATTCCAGGAAAGAAAAAAGAGCTCCCGATTGGGACACATGACGATCGGAAGAAAATTGTCACAGATGAAACCGTTCTCTTTGCCACTGAACTCACACCAAACTACTACATCGACAGCAGTTCATTGTACATCTCAGACAATCAGATCGAGCTGCACGGTGAGCCGAACGCAACTGGATCGCTCAAGTTGGAAACGACAGGACCGCGTGTAATCTCAACAGAGATTGTCGTCAAATTGCAACCCTGCCCCCCTGGCCTGATTTTTGATAAAAAAACAAAAATTTGTAAGTGTGGTTTAGGCTACACTGGACTTGTACGATGTCACGGATCAAGTTTTTCTGCTCAAGTTTTACGTGGAAGCTGGATGGGATATTGGAAGGATGAGGAGACTATATATGCTGGTCAGTGCCCATATTGTGCTCTGATCACAAATGACAGCTACATGCAACTTTCATCAAACTTGACCAAAGATTCAACTCAAGCAGAAACCATGGAACAGAAGTTTTGTGGTAGAATAAATCGAACTGGAGCTCTTTGTGGAAAGTGTATAGAAGGTTTTGGACCAGTAGTGAATGGAGAGTACTTTGACTGCAAACCTTGTCCAGCATACAGAGCAAAGTACAACTGGGTTTTCTACCTCATGACAGAATTTCTTCCAATTACAATCTTTTTTTTTATTGTTGTGATATTCAATGTGAGTGCCACTTCTGGTCCAGCCAATGCTTTTGTCTTCTTTGCTCAAGTGCTCACGACTGTCTTCAAGTTAGATGGAGATGGAAGCATTCAACTCGATACCATGACAAAGTATCCAAGTGTATTCAAATCGTTTTACGTGATTCCGTATGACATCTGGAACTTGAATTTCTTTCGACCAATTTTGCCCAAGTTTTGTCTCAGCCCCAACATCTCTACACTACAACTGCTTTCAACTGGTTATGTCACAGCTTTCTATCCTCTACTCTTAGTGATCATATTCTTCATAGTCACCTCACTCTATGCAAGAGGAGTTCGTCCTGTGGTTTTTATTTTTCGGCCCATCCACAGTTGCTTCTCTAAATGCTATCGTAAGATTTGGAATCTCCAGCGATCCACTATCCATGCGCTGGCAACATTCATCCTCCTTTCCTATACCAAATTCACACTCGTTTCTTTCATTCTACTCACTTCTACTCCACTTCTACGCGATGATGGTAGCCCTCGTGTTAATGTGGTGTACTATGACGGGACGATAGAGTACTTTAAAGAGGAGCATGTTCGATACGTCATAGTGTCGCTGTTTGTCCTGTTCACCTTTGTTGCTCTACCTCCTCTCATTCTTATCGTACCATCAGGTGTCCACTACTTTCAAAGGTGGTCAAAACGAGACTTGGACGCCTGTGGGGTAGTATGTCCTAGGCTGCGCCCTCTCTGGGAGCAGTTTTTGAATGCCTTTCACGGTTGCTACAAAGATGGAACAGGAGGCGATGGTGAAAACAAACACGACTTCCGATGGTTTGCTGGTCTCTACTTTGTTTTGCGTTTTATACTCTTTCTCATGTATGCTTTCACACCCGACTGGTTTTTACAGTATCTTCTTCAGCAGCTGGTGTGCATGTGTGCATTTGCAGCCTTTATGTGGTTCCGTCCTTACAAAAATGACTTTTACAACAAAATTGATTCTGGCATGTTTGTCCTGCTCGCCGCCATCAGTTCTCTGACCATGTACAACTACTATCTGACGGCCATTGAGAGCACCCTCTCCAAGTGGGCGTTTGCGGTGCAATGTGTGCTCATTTTCGTTCCTCTTGTCTACATTGTCATTTTTTGCTCTCACTATTTGTACGCCAACTTTTTAGCCGAACGCATGCAAAATGTTGGTGCCATTTCATGCCCTTGCTGCAGAGGAAATGACGAAGAAGAAGAGAATCAGAACTTTATTGAGCAGATTGAAGAATCTGGAGGCCGACTTTCCCAAAGGGAGTTTTTGAGTTCTGATAGCATCACTGCCATGAACCGAAGCCGCCGAGTGGCAGAGGAGAATGTGAACCTCCTTCAGGAAGAAGAGAGGAGAGCCCGGTCTGGCCCCTGGGCCCCAGAGGGAGGAGGAGGGTATGGAGCTACGGGGTTTGGATCACCAGCTAGAGGAGGTGATCTCAATGATGAGACTGGCGTTGAAACGATGGATGTTGAACCACGAGTAAAGCTGCACAGTGCCAAGCATGGTAAACTGTTTCGCACTCATTAACTTGCTTGTATTGGTGTATATAATTATATAATGTTATATATGCAATGTATAATAATTACTTATTTCATGTTAAAAATTTATAAATTTGCAATAATTATTGCTATGTTTAATAGTTTTACAAAATTAAGAATTATGATGTTACAATTTACAATTTGGTAAACACAACTCAACTACTCAACTACATAATAAATTATTATTGAATTTTAATGGTAGCCTTATCACATGCCCTCCCTGAAACTCTGATGAGATTACATAATTATACAGTACACAAGCTTTTCAACCTACTATGTTATTCATATATATAGTAGATCAATAATTGTACTCAGTTTTCCTCAATGGTCGATCTGTGACCAAATATTTGGCCATCTCCTTGAGTTGTTTATCACAATCCATTAAACTTTCCTTTGTACTACATACATAAATTATTATCAAAACTGAGGAAACAAGATTCACAGTAGTACCTGATAATCATGTCACACAACTTTTCGTTGTCTGTTTCGGCAGTATCCACATCTCTAAGTTTATCCATTTTAGGAGAAAATCGGAAGTAGGGAATGCCATGTGTGTCACAATTAAGTTGTGAACTTCTTGCCATATCATCAGAGTCTGTGAGCTGTGCATGACAATAATAAATATTGTTAACAAAGTTGATGTAAACATAAGTATTCAGTGCCTAGAGTTGCATGGTTTTTGCTAAAAGATAAACCAGAAAACTCACTGCTTTTTGTAAGACTTCAAACATGTGCTTGACAAATTTAGTACGAGAAGATAAAATATTCTTGACTGTGACACTGTTGTTGACCAAATCTATTGAAGGGTATTTTCCACACCCAATTGATACAACACAAGAGAGCTGATTATCAGCTACCGGTGGAGCACTAGTTCCACTACTCGGTCTGGAGTAAAAAACAGACAAGCAAAGAAACAAACAAAGAAAAACAAAAAACAACAAAATAACTCATATGACTCAGTGAGAAATTAAACTTAATTTACTTTTCTTTTAAATAGTGCTGTATTTCAGCCAATGCATAGCTAGTTGGATTATTTGCCTTCACTCCACCATCCACATAGTCATCACACTCATTAAAGTAGACAGGAGCTGCAGACGTGTATCTGGCAACTTTCCAAACTTTGATTCCTGCATGAAAATACATACTCGATTATTTTAGCACATGCACACATTCGTAATAATTATTGTCTAGGCATGCATGTTGGTGCCAGGCCATAATTGTATACAACTTACCATCAGGCTTTTGGAAGGCATCATTGTCGATACAGTTACTGAACCATTGAAGAATCAATTCATTTGTATCCTTTTTTACAGAACTAATTAGAACTCTACAGCAACACAAGTATAGCAAAAAAAAATTATTATTTTCCTGAAAAATATTATCATTGTGCACAAGTTAGATAAAAAGGGCACTAAGTTCCTATTTATAGGAACTCAGGAAATTTAAAGTTCATTCTGATGTGGGCTTCAGCACCGCTTGTACAATGAATTCAAAACTATACAGCGATGTTTCTTCCAAATTTTGCAAAACAAAGATTATAATAATAATGTGCAGACGGATTACTTTGGTTTAACTTTGCTGTCCATGGTTTTTTCCTCGCCAAAAGTTTTCTTGAGGAGGTTTTCTAGTGCTTCTGTATCACAGACAGTACACCCCATTAGTTTGGGTATGAACTTCTTGTTGAACACTGAGTCTTTCATTTCAAAGAACATCCTTCTTAGGTCTGCAAGCTCTAAATCACCTATAAAAAAGATTTGTCTCATTTCTCAATGTGGATACTGTGATGAAGCTAAACATACAGTGACAGTTACTAACCATAAACAAGTGCAAGAGCTATGATGCCTCCAGTAGATGTTCCCACTATCCAGTCAAAGAGCTCTGTGATCTTTTTCCCAGTTTTTTGCTCAATGGCACTCAATATTTCAATTTCGACAAGCCCCTAGTAATTATTATGAATTTATGATAAATAGCAAGCCCAAGAGCCCAAATATAACAATACTTGATTATTGTAATTAGTACGTGACTTGAGCCCCTTGAACATGAGCCCACATAATATAGTACAGCAATGACTATTGTGTACTTCAACATAGCACAGTCCAAAAATTTTGAGCATTATTGTTTTATTGCATCTATGGATCCTTGATTACTATTATAATTGTTACATTGACTGCATATCAAGCCATCTCACCTTGATTCCTCCTCCATCTAGGCACAATACTGACTGACCAATGGCTTTCTTGAACTTGATACTGGACACACTATCCCCCATAATACTATTGGACACCTTCATATGACGGTTGCGTATACTCCGCACTGTCCTTACACTAGACCTGACAAAAGCTGCTCTCTTAAGAGTATGAGGAGGTGTAGATGCTGAATTGATATAAGAATATTACTTTGATTAATAGTGTTGTATAATTTCATTTACAGGATGTTTTCATTATTCAGATATGACGATTAACTTACATGGCTCCATCTCTTTTGTATCACTTTCTTCTTCGTCAGCATATCCTTCATCAATATCAGATTCTTCAGTGGAATCTTGCAGAGTAGCCTGTGTATTGCTGCTCTCCAGTCAAAATTAAATTAATGGCATGATAACAGGTTAATCTCAAACAATCAGTGAAATAACATGCATGTATTGGACTTACTTTTCAACTATTTCAACTTTCTCCATGCCTGGTAATTTGGCCTCCACTACTGAGCCAGTGGGAACAACATCAGCTTTGTCCTTAGGTGTAGAGAGTGTACCTTCTGTACTGTAGTTGGCAGCTTCAGGACTCAATTTCTCCTTGGACTTCACATCTTCTTCTTCTCCTTTACATTCTCCTTGTTTTTCTTTGTTGTTCTCCTGGATCTGGTCAGATTGTAAATCTAACAGCGCCACTAGCTAACCATCTAGCTTACTCACCTGGAAACTACTTTTGGCTCCAAGATTGAAAAGGAGTTCCTTTATTTCAGGCATTCTATTATTGTTAGTGGCAAGGTCAAGAGGAGTAAACTCATTGCAACCCTGTTGGTTAATATTGGCTCCAAACACTATCAGTGCTTTGACACACATTACGTCACCTTCCTGTATGTGTCGTATTATAAAAACTTTTTATCCTCACATTCTATAATTTTGAAACTTACTTCAACAGCCAAATGTAGTGGTGCCATTTTCCTACCATTGGCTAGGTTGACATCAATATCAACCTCACTGTTAACCAAAAGAGTAAGTAGAGAGTCCAATCTGTCCTTCTTCTTTTCTTTAATGATGATATGGATCAGAGCATCACCGGTTTGTACATTCAAAATAGCATTTGGCCCATAGATAGAAATGATTTTCTATAGAGGGGAGGAGGACTGCAAATAATAATTATGCTTAGAAGGTTCAATAGAACTATTATGATAAAATATTTCTTAATTAATTCATTGCTCTGCAGCAAGAGATCTCAATAAATGTATAATTATAATAATTATTATTATAATAATAATAGTATACTTTATGGAGTCACAATATGTATACATTTCTCCTATACACCAGGAGTGCAATTACAGCAGTAATTGCACTGTCATGTACTTTTCATGAAATTTATCATGATTTTTAAGTTAGTAATATATACCTTCTGTGGTTTTAGTAATTCCATAATTGTACGAGAGGGATAAACACAAAATCAAGGCAAGTTTTACATGATTTTTAATTTATATGTGTGGGAGTGCAATTAATTACACTCTAGCTGCCACTCGTATGGCCTAATTGCACTCGCTGCACTCGTGCTATTCTTGGCAGCTGGAGTGCAACTAATTCCATAATTGCACTCTGAATCATGTGGTTTCCTATACTAATAGTCAGCATTACGAATTCTGAGTTATCAGTGACTTACCGATATATCCAAGGCCACTTGACCACCACTCTGTAGTTTCTGCACAAGACTCTAAGTGATTAAAGTTTACTAACTGAAATTTAACACACAGTGCTAGTCATTGATGTCTTACCTCCACAGATTTAGATGGAAGAAAACTTCCTGGTGGAGCACTAATACTTCTGGAAAGACCTGTCCTGTGATAACGCTGTAGTAGTATAATTAAAACGCATAATTTTATTATTGAACAGTAAACAACAAAGTAGATTATTATGACATTGTACTTCTAGCTACAATGGCACATTGTCATACTTCAGTGCTGGTCTTTCTTCGGGGTTGATGATCTTTTTTGTCATCAACATCATCATCTCTTGGTTGCATTGTCATAGAACGAAATCTTGATTGCTGAAGCTTATTCACTGGCTTATCAGCAAGCCCAGTCTTTCTCTTTGTATTTGCAGGTTTTGGGCTGTTCATAGGCTGAATCAAACCTCCAGCCATAAGACCTGCAGCCAAAGCTGTGACCCGAGGAACCCCTTTGTCTGTAGCTCCTTCAGTATTCATCTTGGAACGCCTGTGTACAATTCAGTAGTGTAGCAATACTGTATTGTCTTCGCCTAACAATAATATTAAAGTCTTTATATAAGCAAGTGATCAGAGATTACCTAACCCGTAATTAATTACGCAAGGTAGATTTGATGACGTCTGAATTCACTAATGAATAATTAACACATCTATGTACGGTGCAGTAAGAAAAACCGCAGAGTACTATGAAAAACCACAGGGTACTACTAAGAGTCATGCTCCAAACCAATCAAATCACAGTCGACTAGATATTTAATTATTAATATCTATAATCAAGTTATGATTTTAAATGTTGTAATAATTATTATTATAATTATGACTAGTGTTCTATAAGCAATCTGATTGGTCAGTAGATGGGCAATATTCTCCAATATTGCACGGATGGTTATTGCACACTTTTTAAAATTTACATAGCTACTAACCACAGATACTTCTATATATACAGCTGCAGCTATACCTATCTACATAGTGCATACTGGTTTATGTTCAAGTGGCCGTGGTTTGTTGCTGAAGAATAATTATCATGAAGTCATATGAAAGTAATAAATCTATTATTGCACTCCAAAGGTCGGGAAATATTGGGGAAATAGGGCAATATGGGAAAATATTCAGCTCGAGGGTGGCAGTATTGGCCCGACCAATTGGGACAATACAGAGCCCAAGAGCTGAATATCCCAGTCATGCAATAATATAATTATATTTATTTTTATTTTTATAAATAACCCATACAAGACTACGATTAATAATAAGTAATTCTTATGCTGTATCAAAATTTAAACATTCAAAACAGCCTGGATCTGTTCTCAGGGAGAACTGGTTTCCGTTTGCTCTTCAATACTGCCAGCTGCAATTCTTTTACTACTCTCTGCAACTAAATGAAATAGCTCCACAAGTTTATCCATTTCTTTGTGCTCAGAGAATTGCATTTTTGTTTGAAGAACCAAGTCCATGAGCTTTTCATTATCTGTTTCTACACATCTTAACTTTTGTTCAAGAGTTGTATTGAACCTATAGAAGGGGATGCCTTGTTCTCCACAGCGACTCGTTGTCCTTTTGACCACCCTCTCTGAATCTTCAAGCTGTATATATAATAAACATTGATTATTTTAAAGATTCCTATAAATAATCCAAGCTTACAGCATTCTTGATGAGGATAATCAGGTTTTTTGTTCTTCTCACAAGCTGAAGTGGACTTATCCAATTTCCAAGGAAAAAGTAATCCTGAACATCAACACTGCCCAGCTCTTTAGGTTTATCAGGATCAGGATCATATTTGCCACATCCTACTGACACCACAAGAGCTATAGGTAGCTTCTTTCCTCCAAGCTGATAGAATATCTCAGTGAGGCCATCCTCAGTGGGGTTATTGCAGAAAACCCCTCCATCAACAAACCCATCAGATTCTTTAAAGAGAAGTGGAGCTGCACTTGTGTAACGGGCCACTTCCCACACGTACTCTATATAATTATAATTATTATATTAATCCTGACAGTTAATTATTAAGCTATATACATACTTACTGCAGTCATCATTTTGAAAACAGTTGTTGAAAAAGTGTATTTCAGGAGATGTTGTAGATTTGTCCACTGTTGCAACCATCACTCTGGGTACAATGTCATGCATGTACATATCAATAATTACATCATATATAGATGAGTATATTATTTTTTTTAATGTCTAATAAAACTTACTTTGGGTGTGTGACATCTAACATTTTTACATCTGGGCCTCCAAGACAATCTTTTAAAATCTCCTCAAGCTCTTCAGTACTATTACTCATCATTCCAAACCGAACATTTGAAAAGACTCGACTTTTGAGTTGAAAAAAGAGCTGGCCTAATTCTTTGAGTGATTTTTTACCTTTAAAAAATACAGACATAATTATTTAACAATTATTGGCATAATTGATAATAATAGCCATTATACCATAGACCATGGCTAAAGCAATGATGGCACCAACAGATGTTCCAATGATCCAGTCAAAGAGCTCAGTTATCTTACACTTGGTACGTTCCTCAAGCTGCATCAGTATTTCAATCTGAGAAAGACCCCTTATCCCACCACCATCCAGGAAAAGGAGACGACTGCCACCCTCTGTATTGAATGTAGCTCTAAATTCTTTTGGTAGATCGTTGGTTCTCAATCTTGGTCTTCCCCCTCTTTGTGGAAGAACCATTTTCTCTGCAATTGAGTACAATCGAGGAACCTTTCTACTGAATTTACCCAGTAGCTGTGTGCCACTTTTGGCTCCATGATCATATAGAATTTGCTCTATTTTGGGTATTTTGCCATTGTTAATGGCAAGATCAAGAGGAGTAAACTGATTGCAGCCCCGTTGGTTGATATTGGCTCCAAACACTATCAGTGCCTTGACACACATTACATCACCTTCCTATAATACATTTATAAACAATAAATACAATGTACCCTGCAATTAATAGCTGATTGCGGCAAGACATACTTCAACAGCTAAATGCAATGGTGCCATTTTCCTCTTGTTGGTTAGATTGACATCAGCTTCACTGTTAACCAAAAGCATAAACAGGAAATCCAATCTGTCTTTCTTTTTTCTTTTGATGATGATATGGATCAGAGCATCACCTGTTTCAGCATCTAAGACAGTGTTGACGTCTGGCCCAAAGATAGCAATAATTTTCTGGGGGAAGAGGCAAGAGACTGATCTGTCAATGCCATAATTTATGACTCCAATAAAATAATAGCTGAGGGGCATTACTGAAGTGATCTCATGAATTATTAGAACCTATCAGTTACCTATACGTACCATCAGATCCACTTGACCACCAGTCTGTAGTTTCTTCACAAGCTTGAGACTCTATGTTAATAATCAGTTTATTAAGATTACATCAGATTCTACGATTATATACATGGTTCAATGTGACCATGCATATGTCTGTGTTTGTATTTGAACCATGCATATATAATAATCATAGAAATGTCTATTTGTATTTGGGATTAGTCATTAATTTTAATGATGTTACCTCTGAAGTTTTAATACTTTCTGGTGGAGCACTAATACTTCTGGAAAGACTGGCTACCCTGTCAGCCTGCTGCAGCAGCTAATGAAATTGTGAAAATGTACACAGTATTGTTAATTGTTTTTCAGTAAAATTCTCAGTAATTCTCAGTATAACTATGCCAAATTACCACATTTGGTGTTATACCATAACAGTTCATTTCTAACAGTGATATGCATAATTATACTGATCCATGATGTGTCATAATGATATTGATACAACAAACAAGGTACATGCACTACTATTCACCTCAGCTTCTGTGCTGGTCTTTCTTCTGGGCAATTGCTTAGTATCTTGTTTGTGATCATCTTTTTGGTCATTCATCGTCCTGGAACGAAATCTCGATTGCTCAAGCTGATTTACTGCCTTCAAATTCTCAGCAAGCTTTTTTCTCTTCTCCTCATCCACAAGTACCTTTTTGTCATGTGACCCTTTTGGACTGTCGGATTTGTTCACATTCTTGGCATGAGGAATCAAGCCTGCAGCCAATCTATCGAACATGAGAAGAGAGCTCCCATTATTGTCTGCAGTTTCTTCAATTTCTTTATGCTTCTCATCAGCAAAACTATCCATTTTGGAACGGTGATTTGCGCGACTATTAGCAAGGGCCCCACCCCATACATGGAGCTATAGTGATCTCTCAATGATTACCATTATACCCGGTACCCATAAGGAAATGATTTTGATGACGTCTAAACAATGTGTTGTTCATCAACAAGATCATTACACAACAACAGTCCATCATGAATTAAGTTTGCATGCTTCATAATAATCTTAAACTAACGTTTCTAACTTATAGGCAGTATATTTCTGCTGCTGAAAATCTTCTTCAGTCAAGGGCTCTTGAGTAGCAAGCCTGTAACTTTTATACAATTCTGAGTGTGAACTAGCGGTCATATCATCTTGTTGCTTCCTGGATATTGGTGGAGTTGAATGTTCACTTGAATTCATAACTGAAGCTAATTGTACAGTGGAATCTTCCTTTTTCACTTTCGAAATGAATTGAGCCTCTTGTTCTACAGAAGTTGGTTGTTCATTCATATTTGGGTTAATGTGTACAGATGAATCTTCCTGTGTATCGATATCGCTCTGCTGTGAGTTCCTGTGTTCAGTTTCCTGAGGTTCGTAGCTTTGCTTTGGGACAGGGTCTCTTGTCTCTTGGACATCAGCAACTTCTCCAATAGAAATCATTGTTTTGGGCGATATACTGGCACTAACATCTAGCTCTTTCTGTTTGGGCAAAGGTGATTCATTTTGTACTGGTTCCTCTTCAATGTCAGCAATTCTTTTGCTAAATTCTGCCACGAGATGAAACATTTCCACCAAGTCATCCATCCTTTGTTTAGGAGCTTGCATCTTGGTTTGAAGGACCATGTTGAACAGCTTCTCGTTGTCTGTCTCTCCACCTGTTACGATGTCATCGAGAGTTGCACTGAACCTATAAAAGGGGATGTTTTGTTCTTCACAACGACTTTTGCTGTTTTCAGCTACCATCTCTGACTCTCCAATCTGAAAAGAAGAAAAATTTACACGTGAACTTCTACATACACACACAAACAAGCATATCAGTAGAAGGTCTAGAGCTATGTAGGCTCACAGCATTAGCAAGAAGTGCAAATAGGCTCTGCGTCCTCTTCTTAAGCTCAGATGGGTTTAACCATTGTTTTCCGAAGTACAAGAAATCTTGGGCATCAACACTCCCCAGTTTCTCAGCAGGATATATACCAGACCCGATTGACACCACAAGAGCAATTGGAAACTTCTTTTCTTGCAGTCGGTAGAAGTTTTGAATGGCAGTCAGGCCACAATCAGTGGGGTTATTACAGAGAACTCCTCCATCAACATAGTCATCACATTCACTGAACATCATCGGTGCTGCACTCGTGTAACGAGCCACTCTCCACACAGGGTCTATGGTCATGTTAGGAGAAATGCACTATGAAATGAAGGTACTTCTGGCAGTGGTGACTATGCCATGCATACTTACAGTCACTGTACTCATCTCCAAAACAGTTGTTGAAGAAACGGAGCTCAAGATTTGTAGTAGCTTTGTTTACTGCTGCAATTAGCACCCTACATTATAGTTGGGTGCAGTATCAAAACAATGCTTTAATTCACAGAAATTTATTCACTTACTTTGGGTGTGTGACATCTGACATTCTTATACTTGGATCAAGGTATTCTTTCAGAATCTCCTCAAGATTCTCAGTGTTGTAACCAAATCCGTAACGAGCCTTTGAAAAGATTCTGTTCTTGAGTAGAAAGAAGAGCTGACGCAATTCCACGAGTGATTTTTTCCCTAGAATTTTTTAATCAAATCATTATTAATTGTTTTTTTACTAACAATAATAATTATGACTGCACAGTGTCTTACCATAGACCATGGCTAGAGCAATGATGGCACCAGTAGAGGCTCCAATGATCCAGTCAAAGAGCTCGGTTATCTTGCACTTGGTGCGTTCCTCAAGCTGCATCAGCACTTCGATCTCAGCAAGACCTTTCATCCCACCACCATCCAGGAAAAGGAGACGGCTGCCTCCCTCTGGGTTGAAGGATGCTACACTGCTCTTTTTGGACTGCCGCAGTGTTTTGTTGTACAATGCCAGCTCCCTCTGTTGTGACACTAGTGCAAATGATTCGTCAGATCCTCCAATTGATGCAGAGAACGAGAGCTTTCGGTTGATGTTCATCTCCAACTCGTGATAAAGTTTCTTTGCTCCTCGTCTGTTGATGAACTCATCCAGCTGATCATTGGTTGTGAGTCGTTGTCCTTTTTGTGGTGGAGCCATTTTCTCTGCAAATGAATACATCCGAGGAACCTTTAGATTGCTGTTGAATTGTGCTATCAGCTGTGTGCCACTTTTGGCTCCAAGATTGAGGAGGAGTTCCTCTATTTCAGGCACTTTTCCATTGTCAATGGCAAGATCAAGAGGAGTAAACTGATTGCAGCCCCGTTGGTTGATATTGGCTCCAAACACTATCAGTGCTTTGACACACATTTCATCACCTTCCTGTATTCGAATTATCATAATAACAAAGTGATATTAAATTTTATTAATCACTTACTTCAACAGCCAAATGCAATGGAGCCATCTCTCTTCTGTTGGCAAGGTTAACATCAGCATCACTGTTGGTAAGCAGTACAATCAGGTACTCTAGTCTGTCTTTCTTCTTTCTTTTAATGATGGCGTGGATTGGAGCATCTCCCATTTCGATATCTAAGGTGTTCACTTCAATACCAGTCGTTAGTACCTCAGTAAAACTCTACAGAATAATCATTAATCAGTAGAATCATCAATATGCCATACATGTTGTCATATACTTGTACAAAGAAATAAGTGATCATGAATTTTTTTACCTCCCATCAAGCTACTGGGTGTGTACTATCTCATGATAGGGAAATTCATTTTGATTATTCTATTATACAAAGGCAGCTGTTGTTTATAGATTCTTTGTCCACAGTCTACGTCACATACTGCACAAATTCCAATGCAGATCTAGGGTCTGTTTCCTTCATGTGACGCCATGAATACTGTCTTGGGATATGTAGCAAATTTATTCACCCACTTTGAGTGCGGAAGGGGTGCTCCCATGAATATTATTAGATGAAACAGTTATGCATAATTATTACTACAACTATTTATGGTTTACTAGCGGACTGTGGGAGTGTAAAAGGGTGGCTCATGTCCATTGCAAGATTATGTCACTGTGATAAAATGTCTACCACACATGAACATGCATGCAGGTGTGCACAAATTCCTACCCACTCTATAAGCAGTTGTGTTGGTCATACCTCCACACTCTTTGGCTTGTGGAGATTCTTGTGTGGGACACTAGGGGCTCTTGATAATTCCCTATGAAACTGCTTTAGAGATTCACGAGCCATGTCTCCATGGTACGTCAAATCTTTCTGCCTTCGAGGGGTTAAGGAAGGGTACTGAAGAGAAGATAGTTGTAGCAAGATATGTATCACGCATGTATCAAGATTAATCATCAATATTATGTATGTACCTCTAAGCTACTCTTTCTCCTGGGTTGTTCATGTTCAGTATCTTCAGGGTCCTCATTTTTGCCAATATCATCCAGGCCATCAACTGAACGAGATCGTTGAAGATGCATTGCTTTGTCGGCAAAATCCTTCCGCTTTTTCAAAAATCCATCATCTTGATCGGTTATTGGTACCTTCGTCACGTGCACAAGTTTTGGGCTCTCCTTGGTACCAGCAGTCTTGCCTGCCATTTTAACCTTGAACAGAGGACTACCACCAGCAGCTGCCTCTCCATCTGTGTGGTCCTTCTTGGCTTTCTTTTTAGATTTAACTTTCATCTTGCCCTTACGAGGGTAGGTACCGAAAGGATCACTCTGCATTAAAGTTATGATGGATGAATATGGTTCTTACATATTGCGACATATATGTATAGAAGGTGTAGTGCCAGTCTGTGGCACATGTAAACTGTAAGGATTATAGAATCTGTGGACTCACCTGCTGAGTTAGGTATGGAGGGGGGTAGGGAACTGACATGCTACCCACAGTGAATCCCTCGGGGAGGTCTTTAGGATCGGTTGAACTCCACGCACCACTAGTCTGTAGAAACCAAGATCAATGTAGTGTGAAACTAGTTTGTATAAATTTATGTCCCTTGTGTATTCACTCAAAATAAACAATGATTTTAACAACATTGTCTGACAGCCACATTATTCAACCAACCAACAGCATCATGCTTAAATCTGCATCATTTTTAAGTCACTGACTCACTGATACAATACTTGATACGAAAGTAAATCCTACTTCTAATCTACTCACCGTATCATATGGCTTAGGGTTAGAATTTGACCGGGGTTTTCTTAGTTCAGCTAATAATTTCTTTCTCTGACTCTTTCCAGTAGTTCTAAACTTCTTCATGGTGGAATACAGGGCACCTTGCGTGATTTCAGAGGGCTGCAGACACTATTATTCACTCCAGTTTTGATAGACCTTCTGTTATGCTCACACATCCAGACCTGACGACTATTCAGCCCCACCCCCAAATATCTCCTACGCAAACGCACGCATGACTGATCGCGATCGCACGATTAATTATGACGTCTGAACACACCTTTTATTCTATGGTTTGTTGCTCTGACATCCCTTTACAATGGAAGAATCTGTTCAAGTTTCCGAACAAGCCCAGGAGCAGCCTGCTACAAATGAAGAGTTTGTAGATGAAGAGATGGGTGAGGGCCCTCCTGTGCCACTGGAGCACAATGCTGAACCGAGTGCTGAACCAACTGAGACAGCAGAGCTCGAGAATGGCCAGGTATGAGTACCTGCATTGTCCCTGTACTACTTACTATTATTAAACTTACTAGCTAGTCTTACCATTTCTTTAAATTGTTCTTTCATTGTCTGCAACCGGCCAGGATGGAACTGATGAAACTGACTTTCCATGGCCATTCAAACCAACACCACAGTCACTCTTGGAAGGCATCAAGGACCCAAATTTCCACCCAAAAGTAAAGTTGCTATGCTCAGCCTGTATCTGTCTAAAACGTATGCATATTCTCCTTTCTTTCATGTACGTATATATAGGAGCTAGAAAATATACTGAAGACTGGTGAAAATGTGAATGCTCTGGAGGAAGATGGCGAAGGATATGGAGCAATTCACTACATTGCCGAAGGCCGGCACAAGTACACCACAGGGCTACTAGTAGTACTAACCATATATGGCCATGCAGATCTGGACCTGAAGACTCTGAATGGAGGAAAGACTGCACTGCATATTGCAGTTGAGGTATTAGCATAAATCACGTAAGATATACCCATGATGTTTTAAAATTATATCCAAGAAAGTGATGATAGTGAATGCTTTTGTTGCAGAAAAATGATCTTAGTTGTGTCAAGACACTAGTATCTCTTGGAGCTAATGTAAACGTGGAGGATCATTTGGGGAAGACTCCGTTCGACACAGCAAGACTCGAGAACTTCAAGAGGATGCAAGCCCAACTGAGCTCTGAGAATGAATTACAACTGCAGCAGTTAGAGCGTAGCATTACTATGAGTGAGTCAGGAAGGAAGAGAGAACTTGAAGATACAGTAGAACTTTCTAGAGCATTCAGCATAGCAACCTCATCAATTGCCACCACAGCTAGGACTCAAGAAGAACCTGAGATTATAACAGCTCTCAAATCAGTTGGTGGCAAGGCAGGAAAGGTGAAGCGGGAAATTCCTCCAAATAAACGGCCTGCATTACGTGTAGACACGACGACAGCAGAAGCGTCCCAAAACCAAGCATCCATTCTGGATGCACCATTCCCCTCTCCACCTGTTGGATTTGAGCCTGTTCCTCTTAATATGCATGTAATCAATACTGGTTTCTACAAGGAACTTGAAACCGAAGTAAATACGCAACTACGAGACGAAGCCTTTCACCCAACACCACAACAAGCTGTTGAACTTGTCGAGAAGCTCCAGCAGTACACTAGTTATCAGTCCAGGCTGGGTAGTAGGATCTTGTGTCTGGATGGTGGAGGCATTCGTGGCCTTCTTCAGATGACAATCCTTCAAGAGATCGAGAGAAGGATGGGGAAGAGAATAACAGACCTCTTTGACTGGATTGTTGGAACATCAACAGGTGGTGTCATAGCTCTGGCCATTTGCTATGGTATGTGTGTTAAAGGAACTGTGTCACTATAATTATAAGCACTGTTTTGTTACCAAAAATAAAATACGTGATGCTTTGTGACATTTTTTGTTGACAAGTACACAATATACGTACATACACGCAGCTAATATCCGGACGTGGTATCCAGATCGCACCAGAAACTAAACAAAAAATGTCTCAAAAGGTCATAGAATGTCATAAAACATCACGCATTTTATTTTTAGTAACAAAACAGCGCTTATATAGTGACACAGTTCCTTTAATACAGTAAATGCAAAGAATGTAGTGTGAGTCATGCACCTAGAACTTGAAAGGTTTACATAGTTTTAATGATAATAATGTTGTGCATGTTTAAATAGGTCCACTGCCCACTGGCAGAAAAACAGTGCGTCAACTAAGAGATATCTATTGGATAGCAAAAGATGATGTGTTCAGGGAGAGTAGTGGTGATGGACTGTTCAACTTTTCAAAAGGTGATTCTGAGAGCCTTGAAGACTTTCTTCAAGAATGGTTAGGAAAGGACGTCAGGATGGATCGAGACCCCCACACTCTCAAATCATACCTTATCCCAAAGTAAGACAATAATGCTTATGCTATTATTATAGTTAACACCCCATACAACTTCAAACACAATTTCCACTCTGTTATGTCTTAATAGGGTACTCATCCCAGCTGTCAATAAGAAGGATGGTCTTAAACTTCACTTTTTCAACAATTGCTTCAACAATGAACATAGCAACGGTACATAATTATGTACAACTTGTATGCACAGACATAATTATGCCATTATCCTCTCATGCACACAAAACAGAACTTGTGTGGAAAGTGGCTCGCTACACATCAGCTGCTCCATTTTATTTCACGGAGTTTGAGAATTATATTGATGGAGGGGTACTGGCCATTAACCCAGCCGAAGAAGCACTCACAGTGATCCAGGAGTTCTATAGAGAGAGGGGAGAGAAGCTGCCTGTATCTATGCTGGTTTCCATAGGGTCTGGTGTGAACCCACCCAAACCAGTAGGAGGTAGAATTGATGTACAAACCAATGTGCTCAATCCTATCCCCTGGTTGAACTTCCGTAGAGTTGTGGAACAAGCTGTAAGTTAGCTATGGGTAGTACGTACCACAAATTTAATTTTATCTAGAATGTTTTTGATCACTTCAGATATTGAACCAGTCTACTCATTCAAACTGCCAGAGTCGTTGTAAAGAACAAGGAATTAGTTACTTTCGTTTCAATCCTGAGCTTGACGAAACTGTGGATTCAGGTCAAAAAGGAGAGAAGAAGCTACTGAAAATGCTCTGGAACACCAGGACTTACTTGAATCAACCAGACATTTGTAAAGAAATGGACAGACTTGAGAAGCTTTTGACTGAATCTGCATTGGCTACTACCCCCGATCCTCTTTTGTAGAAACAGTATGTGCTATGAATTAATGTATTCTTAATTATTGTCAAGCCCCTCTTAATTGACACTGCATCTGCTGCTTTATTGTTTTTCAATTAATTTTTATTAATATTATTGATAGAGCTGTTGTATATATAACACAATGTTTATCCTCAATTTCACACTATAATGACTATTATTAATCATTAATGGAAGTAAATGATTGAGTCTCTCTTTTGTTGATTCTTCTGAGAAAGCGTGACCTTATGATAGTTCCATAGTAGTTCTCTGCAATAGCGTGTGTATTCACATGCTCCTCCCTCTCTCGGTTCTTGTATTTTCTCGAGAACACAATGAAGCACACCACCCCAACAATTCCAATGAAGAGAATCACCACATACAGGGGAACAGCACACCCCACAGCACTAGTTGTGCTCAGTGGGTGGTGTTCGTAGCCCAGTGAGAAGCTCAACACCAGCACTGCCCCTAAGAATGCAAACAGGCCTCTGAAACAGTAGAAGGTCCCAATGAGTAGTCCTCTCATTCCATAGGGACTCTGAGCCACAATGAACTCCAACACTACATGTGTATGGCATTGTGTGGATAACAACTTATCACAACAATGTGGTCAAAACAACATCAATTAGTGATTAGCAATTAAGGTGATTACTAATTATCATTAATTTTTGCGCTAAAGTCTATAATTATATTACCTGCAATAAATACTAGCATTTCCGAGAGTGCTACCAGTATGTAAACAATTGCAATGTAAATTCCGTCCATGTCAAACACTGCCTCATTGGTGTTGTTAACAAGGTAACAGAGAGCATCATCAAAAGGTGATGAAGAATTACTCAGTGTGAGTGGAATGACGTTTTGATAAGCTTGTATGTCAAGTATCATTAATGTCATCGTTGCTGAGAGACCAATGATGATTCCCAATGCTATTCTCTTGAGCATCGAAGGAATGAATGTGGGAAACAGTGGACGAATTGCTAACTCAAATAGTACTATACTTGGTGTAACCAAAGTGGAGTCAACTTCAATGTTAATCAGGTAACTTAAGGGGCAGTTGAAATGCACAAGATTTGTGTGTAGCAGTTTTTTTTCAAACATTCTTATTCCAATCTGTGTGAACATAGATGACATGATAACATAGTTATTATGATTATAGCATTATTACTATAGTGCATAATGGTTCCATTGTGTGTGTTACAGATTTGGGTGGATATAGTGGACTTACAGTTGTGCTGAAGTAGCTGTAGTGACCACTTATTAATGCATGTTTGTTTACGTTTATTTACTCATCATTTTTGTAATCATCTGCATACAATTTCCTGGTCATGCTTTTCCACCTGACTACTGATCTCACATCACTCTTAGTCAGTACTTTTACTTTGATGCTTTTAGGTTCTATATTCACCATTCACCTTACTTACTTAACACCTGTACCACATCCTTTTACTTCATACTTTCTGTCTAGGATATTCTTAGGTACACCACACTATTTTTAGTAGCTCATGGATTTTTGTATAAATACCCAGAGTTTGTAGCTACCACATATCGCACCACCATCACTATAATCTTCACTTGCAACATTGCATTCAATCGGATTAAAGTTTGTTAGTAGTTCAATCTCAACTACTACATTGGTGACCCTGACGTGGACACAATGGCTATTGACTCGGACTTCGAGCAGCTCCGAACAGAGGTCGCAAGACTAACACAACAAGTTGTTTCCTCTCTCGCTCAACATCGCAGCCATTCCAGAACCCGTCGCCACCAGAGCCGTGGACACCAACCCAATGTTTCTCAGCCCCCACAAGACTCTCTCACCCTCTGCTGGTACCATAAGAAGTTTGGGGAAGCAGCCAAGAAGTGCCAGGAACCCTGCAGCTGGGGAAACGCATAGGCCGGACACTCGCGGCGACAGATGCCACCGGCCTAAACCCAAGTCGCCTCTTCTACATTTTCGATTCACACACAAGCACTAAATTTCTTGTAGATACCGGATCTGAAGTCAGTGTCATCACCCCCACCCCTGCTGACCGAAGACGCTCTCCGGATCCACGCACCCTCACCGCTGTCAACAACACATCCATACGCACCTATGGTCAACGCTCTCTCACACTCAACCTTGGTCTACGTCGCTCACTACCTTGGATATTCATCATTGCTGATGTACAGAAGCCAATCCTTGGTGCTGATTTCCTCCGACACTACAGGGGCGGCGGAAGCTCAATTGAGATGGTCCGGCAGGCCGAAGGGGCGAAGCCCCGTAGGATGCACGTTCCGAAGGAACGTGCCATGCTAGGGGGGTCTGGGGGCATGCCCCCCCAGAAAATTTTGTAAATTTAGGTGCTCTGAGATTGATTCTGGTGCAATTTTAGACAGATACACTGCTGTTAATGAGAAAACTTGAGAGCACTCAATAGTTTCGAGCATTATCAACTATCACACTATCATTATCATACTATCACGTGCATATCACATGAGGTTCTCGTGTATATATATATTTAGGCAGGGCGCCAGGCGCGCGCTAGGGGGTGGGCGTGACGTGCGTGGGCGGCGGCCAGCTGCGATCGAGAACTTGACTTAGCCTGCTAGCAAACAAAGACTGAGTTCTAGACAGACAGTCAATATTTATTGGTACGGCACTTGCCTGACCTGCCGGACCTGTTCCGCCGCCCCTGCACTACGGACTAATGGTGAACATGAACAAGAGAACACTTATTGACACATGCACACACCTCCAAGTACAGGGTATTTTATCTGCAAACACTTCACCGAGCCCCACCCTCAACTCCAAAGATGTCTCCACCCCCTACCTCAAGCTGTTATCAGAGTACCCCTCTCTCACTCAAGTGACAGCTCCAGAGACACCTGTCAAGCACGACATACTCCACCACATCGAGACCACAGGCCCTCCTGTTGCTGCACGCCCTCGTCGACTTGCTCCTGATCGACTCAAAGCAGCCAAACAGGAATTCGAGCACATGCTTCAACTGGGAATCATCCGCCCATCTTCCAGTGCCTGGTCTTCTCCTCTTCACATGGTGCCCAAGAAAACTCCTGGTGACTGGAGACCCTGCGGAGACTACCGTGCTCTCAACCGCTCTACTGTACCAGACAGGTATCCTGTACCCCATATTCACGATTTTTCTTCAACCTTACAGGGTGCCACTATCTTCTCTAAGCTCGACCTTGTGCGAGCTTATCACCAAATCCCTGTGGCCCCTGAAGACATCCCCAAGACAGCTGTAACCACCCCAGTTGGACTCTTCGAATTCGTCAAGATGCCATTTGGACTCCGCAACGCAGCTCAGACATTTCAAAGATTCATGGATCAAGTTCTCCGTGGTCTACCATTCGCCTATGCTTACATTGATGATGTCCTCATTGCAAGTTCCACTCCTGAAGAACACCTCAAGCACCTCCAAATCGTCTTTGAACGACTTGCTCAACACGGCATCATTATCAATCCCAACAAATGTCTCTTCGGTGTAAGCGAGTTGGACTTTCTCGGCCATCACATCGACCAACACAGTATCACCCCGCTACCTGAGAAAGTACAAGCTGTTCGCGACTTTCCTCAACCCCAATCTCAACGCCAACTCCGTCGTTTCATCGGACTGGTTAACTTCTACCACCGATTCCTCCCCCACTGTGCTGACCTCATGCAGCCTCTTCACTCACTTCTCAAAGGCAAGTCACAGTCTCTCACTTGGACTGACGAAGCCACTACTGCATTTAACTCTACCAAACAAGCTCTAGCCAATGCTTCTCTCTTGGCTTACCCCTCACCAGATGCTCCAACCTGCCTCATGACTGACGCCTCTGACACAGCTGTAGGAGCAGTACTTCAACAAAACATCAATGGCACATGGAAACCCATCTCCTTCTTCTCACGTAAGATGTCACCTGCAGAGACCCGGTACAGCACATTCGACCGTGAATTGCTAGCAGTGTATCTCTCTATCAGACATTTCAGACATCTCCTTGAAGGACGAACATTCCATGTGCTCACAGATCACAAACCCCTCACTCATGCTTTGAACTCTCGCTCTGATCGTCACTCACCGAGACAAGCTCGTCACCTTGACTTCATTTCTCAATTTACCTCCACCATTCGTCATGTGCATGGCATGGACAACATTGTCGCTGATGCACTATCACGAATCGAAACCAACGCCTTACTCACTGGTCAACCACCCAAAGTAGACTTCGCTGCTATTGCTGCTACTCAAGCTACTGACCCACTCATTCGTTCACTTCAATCCTCACCAACCTCTACCCTTGTCGTGGAAGCTATACCACTTGCTAACTCGGCTCACCCACTCTTTTGTGATACTTCCACCGGAACTCAACGACCCATTGTACCACTCTCTTGGCGTCGCACCGTATTCAACTCACTACATGGACTCTCACATCCAGGCATCCGTGCTACTCAAAAACTCATCACATCTCGTTTTGTTTGGCCCGGAATCAATGCTGATGTTCGTCGATGGACACGGTCATGTATACAGTGCCAACGTGCCAAAGTTCAAAGACATTCTTCAGTTCCACTCTCTTCTTTCCCCACCCCAGACGCTCACTTTGATGTCATCCACATCGACATTGTTGGACCACTACCTTCTTCCAAAGGTCATTCATACCTCCTCACCTGTGTTGATCGCTACACCCGCTGGCCCGAAGCCATCCCTCTCACCTCAATCACTGCTGAAACAGTCGCTCAAGCCTTCATCAGTGGATGGATCTCCAGGTTCGGTGTTCCCTCAACCATCATCACAGACCGTGGTCGACAATTCGAGTCTGCTCTTTGGAACAATCTAATGTCTTTACTCGGAACCAAACGTTCTCAAACAACCTCCTACCACCCCCAATTCAATGGCATGGTTGAACGTTTTCATCGCCACCTCAAGTCAGCATTGAAAGCTCAACCTCATCCTGAAGCTTGGATGGACAGCCTACCTCTCATTCTCCTCGGCATCAGAACAGCTCTCAAATCAGACCTCAACTCTACTGCTGCCGAGATGGTGTATGGCACAACTCTCCGCCTACCTGGTGAATTCTTCATTCCCAGCAACACCAATTCTACTCCAGACCCTTCCAACTTTCTAACTCAATTGAAAGAACATTTCCAACACACCAAACCAACCTCACCTCGTCTAACCAATACCACCACAAACATTCCAAAGACTCTGTCCACCACTTCACATGTTTTCATCTGCCATGATGCAGTTCGTAAACCCCTTCAACCACCCTATGATGGACCTTATCCAGTCATCAAACGAACTCCCAAACATTTCACAATCAACATCAATGGTCGCCATGACACAGTTTCAGTTGATCGCCTCAAACCTGCTCACATTGATCCTGAACATTCACAAGCAAGAACCACAGAAACATCATCTCATTCCACCCAATCATCTCCCACTCCTCCATCCCCATCACCCTCACATTCACACACACCGACCACTCATACACGCACAACTCGTTCTGGTCGTCATGTTCATTTTCCATCTTATTTATCTCATAACGTACATGTAAGACACTGGGGGGGAGTAATGTAGTGACCACTTGTTAATGCATGTTTGTTTACATTTATTTACTCATCATTTTGTAATCATCTGCATACAATTTCCTGGTCATGCTTTTCCACCTGACTACTGATCTCACATCACTCTTAGTCAGTACTTTTACTTTGATGCTTTTAGGTTCTATATTCACCATTCACCTTATCTACTTAACACCTGTACCACATCCTTTTACTTCATGCTTTTTGTCTAGGATATTCTTAGGTACACCACACTATTTTTAGTAGCTCATGGATTTTTGTATAAATACCCAGAGTTTGTAGCTACCACATATTCGCACCACCATCACTATAATCTTCACTTGCAACATTGCATTCAATCTGATTAAAGTTTGTTAGTAGTTCAATCTCAACTACTACACCTCTATTGCAAGCATTACCTCTGTTACCATCATTACCAGCATTACCTCTATTACCAGCATTACCTCTGTTACCAGCATTACCTATTACCAGCATTACCTCTATTACCAGCATTACCTTTGTTACCATCATTAACCCTTGGGGTGCGCATGCGCAGCAAGGGTTACGGTAGTCGTTTTGTATGTCTGTCTGTCTGTCTGTCTGTCTGACAGATTTTTTCTGCACTCTATATCTCAAGAACGGAATGCCCAGTCTTCAAAANGTAGCCAACTACATAGCCAAATAAGGTAAGAAATACTACAGCAATTCGTATAACAGTCTTCACATCTTCAACTTCCTCTGTGCTGTACGGTCCTCCATATTTTTCCTTGGCTAGATCGATTCCTTTTGGGATTTCTTCCTCCCAGTATGTGAAAGCACTTCGTAAGATTGGGGCTTTGTGCTGACTTGAAAACTTGAGTATCTTGTAGACTGTTTTAAAAGGGTTCCGACTCTGTGGCTCAATGATTAGCCAATGTTTCAGTCTATAACCAAACAAGAGTGCCAAAAAGACACATAACATGTCAACAGCAGAGTTAAAAATGAAAGCTAGTTCATTGTGAGGTCCAATGAAGCATGGTATTAGAGGGATTACTCCACCAAGGATGTTTCGAGCAGCATAGTACCAGTGAACGAAAGCACTGAGCTGGTCTGTGGAAGCATCTGGCATTTGATCAAGTCCAAAAGGAATGACATTGGCATTGAAAGCTGCCAAACCAGAATTGATCACTAAAAATGCAATGGGGAATATTCCACAATAGGCTACATATGTAAATGTGCCCCACTGAGTATCGTAGAAGTGCTTTACAAGAAAAGTAATGAAAATCATCACATATCCCACTAGCATGAGCCACAGTCCCGACATGATCACCTTGTATCGGCCAAAGTTAACATCTGCTAACCAGCCAGCAATAGGATATGCAAGCTGAGGAAGGGATCGTACAATTAGCACTCCCAAGAATGAAGTAACTCCAGGATGGTGATTATCAAACACGTGAGAGAGAAGTGTAGTGAGTATAGTTCCCAGAGCTCCATAGAAACTGATGTCAATGAGACCAGTGATAATCAGTACTAGCACTGCTCCTTTAGACTTGATCTTAATTATTGGTTGAGTCTTACAAGTACAGGTGGGATTGTTGTTAAGAAGCAGACTGGTCAATTCATGTGGTGGAACAGCATCACTGTTTATGAATATCATGTCTTTGGTTGGATCATTTCTTGAGATTCCATCATGACAAACGGTCTTATTTTTGCTCATTTTCTCTGCTGAATTCGGATAGTAGTCCACAGACAGTCACAATATGTGCCATGTACTGCCTCCCATTTTTGGCACTGCAGTATACGTCGGACATAAATTTCTACCAGCTCCACCCAAGTGAAAACAAGATTTACTGCGCATGCGCAAAACTCACTCGATGTAATGAGACAATGAACACAGAAAATTTAACAGTTGCTATAAAGCTATGTGGCTGCCCATGCTATTCGGTTTTTAATAATAGAATTGTAGCATTTCTCTGCAATGGCTTGTGTGTTCACATGTTCATCTCGTATTCTGTTCTTGTATCTCTTTGCTACGATAACAAAACACACAAACCCAGCTACTCCAGCAATAAAAATGGTCACATGTAAAGGTGTTCCACAGCTGACATCTCTTATGTCCTGTGGATGGTATTCGTAGCCCAGTGAAAATGCCAGCAGCAGCACTCCTCCAACAAATGCAAAGAATCCCCTGATGGCATAGAGGACACCGATAAGAACACCTCTCATGTTGTAAGGGCTCTGGGCTGTGATGAACTCCAAGACTGCAACCATAAGAGAAGAGATTCAGACAGAATCATTAAACAATATGAAATGATGTGTACCATCAACTACAATCAAAGCAGCAATTACACTGAGTATACATGACAATCAGACATTGGACACATCTCAATGTCTAACCTGCAATAAACAGCAGGGCCTCTGAAAATGCTACAAGTATATAAGGAACAGACACCAAGGAGGCTGGGAGATCAATCAGCTCCTCAGATTCTCCATTAACCAGATAGCATAGGGTTTCATTTGCCACGAGGTTGTAGTAGGTTGAATTCACTCCAGGTGGAGCATTGGTCAACTTTCGGTACCCATACACATCAATCAGCATTAACGTCAGTGTTCCTGCAATACCAAAGATGATTCCTAGTCCTATCCTCTTCAGAATTGATGGAATGAATTTGTTGAACAATGGACGAATAATCAGCTCGTGGCAAGCAACTGCTAAAACAAGCAGTAGTGTATCAACTTCGACTAGTAGAAGATAACCAATAGTGCAGTTGCCGCTATTCACACGGTTGAGTTTGGTTGCATACAGGGAAGAGACAAGCTGTTCATAGGGGAAAATGTGACACAACATGAGGGTATTAGCTACAATGCTGTGTCAGTGTTTATTTGAGTGTGTGCATTGTGTCATTTTACTCACCAATGTGACATAGTAGCCAATGACATAGCCAAATAAGGTTAGTAGAACTACTGAAACACGAAGAACAGTTTTTACATCTTCAACTTTCTCTGTGCTGTATGGTCCTCCATATTTTGCCTTGGCTAGATCGAGCCTTTTTGGTAGCTTATCCTCCCAATAGGTGAAGGAACTTCGTAAGATAGGGACTTTGTGTTGGCTTGCAAACTTGAGTATCTTGTAGAGTGTTCTAAAGGGATTCTCACTCTGTGGCTCAATAACCAGCCAGCGTTTCAGACCATAGCCTAACAGAAGGGCCAGGAGAATGCACAAAAACTCAGCAGCTGAGTGCACAATAAATATTAGATCAGTTTGAGAAATGAAACAGGGAATGACTGGAATTATTCCAGCAAGGATGTTTCGAGCAGCGTAGTACCAGTGAACGAAAGCACTGAGCTGCTCCGTGGAAGCATCTGGCATTTGGTCCAGCCCAAAAGGGATAATATTGGCATTAAACGCTGCCAAACCAGAATTTATGATTAGAAAAGAGATCGGAAAAACCACAAGGTACGTTACATACGTCCCTCCATGAGTATTGTAAAAGTACTTGATTAGAAATGTCACAAATATGATTGAGTATCCTGCCAACAACAACCACAATCCCGACATGATCACCTTGTATCGATCGAAATGGACATCTGCTATCCAACCGGCAATAGGATATGCTAGTTGAGGAAGAGCTCTCACTATTACTATCCCGAGGAAAGATGACACTCCAGCTTGATTGAAGTCGAACACATCTGACAGCAATGCGCTTAGTATTGCTCCAAGAGCACCAAAGTAACTGATGTCAATAAGACTGGCTATCACCAACAATAGGACTGCACCTTTGGATTTTAGTGTCCTCACTGGTTGAGGTCTGCAAGCGTAGGTCTTTCTATTTTGCACCGCTGTGACTAGATTAGTCCACAAGTGGGTCGATAAACCAACCTCATCGCTGTTTATGAAAACCAGATCACTCTGGTCCAGTTCATCGCTTTCCTCAGTCTGGATATAAGAAGTTGGGAGGGAATTTGAATCACTGTTCACTGCCATTTTTCACATGACTCCTGAAGTGAAATGGTTGAGCATGTCCCTGCAGAATTAGATGGGCGGGGCTAATCAAATGTCACGTGCACTTATCTGGCTTGGCATGGCTGCTCAGAGAAGGCTCAAGAAGAGACTCTCAAATGCTAAGTCACACATCTTTGATTCCTGGTTTCGTTTAACTCATCATGGCCAAGCTGCTCCTAAGAGTGCTACCAATGAAGAGACAGATGGAACAGAGCATGCTGAGGTAAAAATGTCTTTATAGTGGTAACCATAGATATCTATGTGGTAACTAAGTTCAGTGGTTTCAGGACACCATACTGTGTTCAGTGTTGTGCCATGCAACCACCTTGTGTTTGATGTATACTACAGGTTGACCCAAGTGTTGGGACGGATTCGTGCAATCACAATTCTAAGAAACTCTCTGTTAAGGTACGTAGCTATAACTACATGCTTTTGTCATAGATACTATATCTATGCTTAGGTACCCATGGCAGTGTTTGTGAGCCTCAATCAACACACACGTGCTATGATACAGGGATCAGTTGTCATGCATGACTGCTGTAATTACATAATATCATTGGAAGGTTTTCTTGGGCTTAATTGGTCCAGGTACAATTAAACTGTCCAGGTCACTAAGAAAGAATAAGTAGCTCCAGGAAAACTCCATGTACCAGCTATTATAAACTAAACTAAACTTTTAATAATTAATAATTAACCCTTGAGTTATGCTGGTAGATTCCAGCTGCATACTGACCCACAAGTCCACAACCTTTAGCTTATTGAAATACCTTTGTACCTGCACCAGTGTCCAATTACTTATGAATACAGAAGCCATGTAGTTTGTAGACTGTGTTTGTTATATTGTTTGTTCTTGGACATGCTTTAATCACTTAGAATTTAGTTGAGAAGGTTCAGGAGCCTGGGTTTAATGCTAATGAGTTCAACAGTCAGGGTGATGCCCCTATACACTGTCTGATAAAGAAAGAGTTCAAAAAGAAAGAGAAGCACCTCAAGAAAGATCTCTTGCTGGCACTGTTGACTTATAGTGATGCCGATACCAATCTTCACAATAAGAATGGAGAAGCACCTTTGCACATCGCAGTCAATGTAAGAGTTAGACATTGGTCATTGCAACTGTTATCTCCTTTTATTCATCTGTGTTTTATCGTAGGTTGGCGATACTGAAATTGTCCGGGTACTGTTGGCTTTTGGTGCCAGGATTAATCACCTCAGCTCTAGAAAGAAGACACCTCTAGATCTCATAGAGGGTCCGTTCAGATTTCAAGATACTTCTCTTGGATTTCTACTCGTTGAAAATGCAGAGTCGCCACCCTCTTCCTCCCTTGAAACCTCCTACAACCACTACTACACCTTCACATCTCATTTTGCAAAGAACGGCAACGTGGCACAGATGGCAGAGTTTCTACGACTATATGGAGCCGAGAGATCTAAGGACAGGGTGGAGGCGAGCGTACCTCTTAACACCTTCTCTGATTTGATTAAGAATGAGAAGGAAATGCTGGATCCCAGAGTCTCTTCACCTGGTCAAAAAGTGGTGCAACTATGGCGGGACAATTGGTGTGAACAGCTACCTCAACTCTTCCACCAGATCACGGCCGAAGTCAACAGGAAGCTGAGTGATGTTAGCTACTCTCTCAGCCATCAGCCCGATGAAGCAATGGCTCTGGGTATTCAAATGAGAGAACTGAATATGTTGAGGGAGGCAGGGAGTAGGATCTTGTTCCTAGACGGAGGAGGAATGAGAGGACTGATTGAGATTGAAATCCTCAGCCAGTTGGAGGAGCAAACTGGACGAAGGATCACAGAGCTCTTTGATTGGATTGTAGGAACCTCTACCGGAGGAGTAATAGCTCTTGGACTCGTTTATGGTAAGAATGAAAAATAATAAATGCTAGTTTCTTTTTTATCGCTGCTGTCGTGCTTTGTCACATCCTGAATTGAATTCAAGGGAGAAAGACACTGAAGGAGCTTCGGCAGCTCTACTTTGTGATGAGGAATGAAGTGTTTGGCAAAGCACGTCTTGGTGTCGGTTTCAACACTTCTAAGCTGGAGAAACTGTTGAAGGACATATTTGGTGACATTTGTATGAATGATGTCAAGCATCCTAGGTATGGTTAGATGGCATCAGTTGTCTGTGGTACCCAGTTTAAGGAATTTTAGGAGTTGTTTGTTTGTTTGTTTGTTTGTTTGTAGGGTTCTCATACCAGCTGTAGATAAAAAAACCATCAACCTCAAGCTACACTTCTTCAACAATTGCCTTGGAGACGAAATTAGCAAAGGTTTGTATCACTATAGTAGCTATTATGTATGCATGCAATTATTACGCACTCTTGTTTTTTTTATGGTATTACTGTACATGCACATGTACTGTAGATGAGGTATGGAAGGTTGCTAGATATACATCTGCTGCTCCTACATTTTTCAATGAGCTCGACAACTACGTCGATGGTGGTGTGCTCGCTAACAATCCTGCTGCAAGTGGTCTGACAAAAATACAGGACTTCTATTGCAAGCAGGGACAGCGGCTGCCTATATCATTGGTGGTATCTGTAGGCACAGGGAAATTACCAGAGGATGAACTTGGAAGGGTTGATGCACAAGACTTCCTGTTCTTTGGTAAACACTGGTTCAACTTCAAAGACAGGCTTGCTGACAGAGTTGGAAATTTGGCAACACTCTTAGGGAATGCTGTAAGTTATTTCCTGAAATTTGTCTACAATATTGTGTGTAGACATGCCTACTGGCAATACTGTGGAAGTCACATGATGATGATGTATTCGAACAGATTACAGAATCTGAACATGTTGCTGAGAATGTGAGGCTCCGTTGCCAAGAGCAGGGCATTTCTTACTACAGATTCAGTCCTCAGTTACCTGAAGTTATTCCTACTGGAGAGACGGACATTGATAAGTTAATTGACATGATCCTTCTGGCTAAGAAATGCATAAAAACTCAGTGTAGCTTTTGTAAACTGGTCTTTAGATTTCATCAGTGTTGTAAGGCCAACAAAAAGATGTCTGTAAGGTTTTGCCGTAAAGTCTGTTTGTGAGCTATAGGCAATATTATTTTTGTGAAATCAGTGCAACAGTATCATAGCAACCACAATGACTAAAAGTGTGACACATCAGTTAAGTTACAACATTACAACAAATTAACATGTATTTATTACTGATGTCATAGTGGAATTATCGATTTTTAAAATTTTTATCAAAAATCAAAGTGTAAGGTAGCCCTCAGTCACACACACATAATAATTGTTATATCACTCATTGGCTCATTCACTGATGCACTACGTACCCAACCTTTAAACTTGAGTTTCCACAACCTGCAGGCAAGTGCACTGCATGCTTGATCATCCATCATAAAAGGTCATCAATAATAATTGTGCTATGACGGATGACGTCATTTGCAACCACCACGCGCGCTATGCCACGGCCACATAAGAGAGCTTTGTGCAAGTGTCACTTCAGTTATATTTGAAAGCAAGAAAAAAAAAGGAAAAATAAAACATGAGCGTGTCTTTTCTCTCGAACGGGCATAGTTCCCCTAAGGTCAAGCATGGAGGGCTCGCTGCATCAGCTATCATGCATTCCATAGCAGGGATGAAACTTAATGAACGAAGTGTGACTGATCACTCAGAATCTGATGGTGGTTCCACTGCAACTTTCAGTCTGCCTCAAGCTACAGCTAGCAGCAGCAACTTTATGACGGACATTATTGACAGTGTGAAGGTATGAATGCTAGCTAGCAGCCACCGGATGAATAATAATTATTTCCTCCTCTTTTTACCTTGCAGGATTTATTTACAAGTTCTCCACAGGTGCAGAATCCCAGAAGAGTTCTACACAACCCAAAAAATGCTGAGGTACTAGCTGTGTATGTCCAACTTGTCTATCCTTGTTCCCAGGCCTTCCCTTCTTCGAGGGAGGAGCCTGGGAATGAGGTTACAACTTGTCACTTGTGGCTATATACTTACCGTATACCACTTAATTTTCGTGGTACTTAACTTTCGCGGTTTTCGCGGATCGAACGTTATCCGCGAAAATTGTTCAACAAAAAATTGCGTGCTCATATGCATGCGCACACGAATGATATCAATCCGCGAAACTTATTCAACGAAAATCTGCAATAGCGCAATCCGCGAAAATTAAGTAACCTCGAAAATTAAGTGGTATACGGTATTACATGTTGCTAATGACTGCCATGGATTTTAACAGTAGAATGGGATACTGTATGTACCACTTCCCGCTGATCTTCCATGAAATGTGTCACATTAGCTCAAAAACTGTCTACACAGTATATGATGTAAAATCATAAGACTTCCTAATAAACAGAATTTGCTGTGTTGCTTCCTGCAATGATAAAAATTCATGATATGGGGCATAATAATTATTATTGTCCATTTAGGCACTTAGAGAGTATCCTTTGAAATTTCTTTCTACCTTGTTCCAATTATGTATTACATTCACACTCCACTTAGCCTAGCTTTAACCTTGCTAGCTGGGAACAAGCCTAGGTTAAGCGGAGTGTGAATTATAATTGTAGGCTCCCTCTCCCAAAATAAAGTGGCTTTGTTTCTGTTGGGTGAGGTCTCACAGAGAGCCAGGAAGCCTGGGAATGATACTATGTAGTTATTCTTAGGCTATGTGTGTTACTATAATTACACTTAATCTCTACATGAATATTAATAGCTTAGACCAAATTAAGCATTACTGATTGTGCATTCTTTACTGTAGGAATTTGTTACAACAATTAGAAGATTGAATGCTACCAATGTGAATGTTAATGAGCGTAACCTCCAAGGTGATGCTCCAATACACTCACTGGTGAAGAGAAGAGTTGCCAAGAAACAGATGAAGCGTGAAATCTTGTTGGCCTTACTGATGTATAGTGATGTTGACGTGAATCACCAGAATGAAGATGGCAACACAGCTTTGCATTTGGCCACGGAGGTATTTATGGTCTATATACTAACTTCCTAAGTACCATAAAGTACCATGTAATGCTACATGGATGCAGTTACACTGTGGACTAATTTAGAAACCACTAATTTGCTCACTACTCTCCTGGATCATGGAGTAATAGAGTGATTAGGTTACGTAGCATAATTATGATGTAATTGAGTCAAGTGTCAGACCATCCATACTCTTGCTTTTTACTTAACAAAACCTAGCAACATACCAACTCTTTTGTTTTTAACCTCCTATGCTGTATCATATAATAGAGCAGGGTGGTCTGGCCTATGAGACTGTGTTATTATTTGGAAATAAGTTGGATAATTGCCTCAAATTTTCATTAATTGTTAAGGGTGGTGATCTTCAGACTGTCAAACTTCTTCTGTCATTTGGTGCAAACATCAATGCTGTGAATTCCCAAAAGAGAACGCCACTGGACTTGGTAGCAGGCCCACACCGGCTATTCTGCCGACAGGACTCCACAATTCAAGACTTTACCCTGGTTGAACTAACCCCGTTGACTCCTACCTCTCCCACCAGCTACGAACGGTCACTCTCCTCTCCTCCTACCACAAAATTGGCCACTTCTCAGCATCAACTGAATCGCCGTCGCCGATCACTGACATATGCTGAATCGTTAGAAATAGCAGATTTTTTGAAAGCACATGGAGCACTAAGAGGGAAAGTGCTGACCAAGAAGCACAGTCTCTACAGAGAGAAAGAATCCGTACAGAGATTCTTGGATGTCATACCAGCAGATAAAGAGGGTGCTGACGTTGACGCTTCGATGGAAGTTGAAACTCAGAAGAGGCTTATTGACAATGATCATTGGACCGAATCAATACCAAGGCTCTATTATCAATTGACAACGGCCATAGAGTCGAGATTAAGAGATGTGGGTGTTTCATTGTGTAGTTACCCCGATGAAGGATTGGCTCTGGCGGTTCAAATGAAAGAAATGAGGATGCTAAAAGAGGCAGGGAGTAGGATCTTGTTCCTGGACGGAGGAGGAATGAGAGGACTGATCCAGATTGAAATCCTCAGCCAGCTGGAGAAGCAAACTGGACGAACGATCACAGAGCTCTTTGATTGGATTGTAGGAACCTCTACTGGAGGAGTGGTAGCTCTTGCGATGGNAGCAGCTGCTGGAGTAAAGTGATTTGTTACAGCTCTCTCAATCTTCAGGACTGTCTCCACTTCCTCATGATAGACCAAATCCCAAATGTCCAATCCAAACTCTCTTATCAAGATGAAGTTCAATGCTGACTGATCATAGCGATGGCAATTCCAATACTCTCCATTAAATGTACCATCCTTGAATTTACATGGTGATCTTCGAGATCCTTTTGGTGCAATGCACTCCTGACGTAGAGCACAGTTTACCCAGTACTTGAGTAGTTTCTCCCTTGTCACTTTATTCATCCACATTATCCAGTTGCAAGCCTGGAGAGTGTTGAAATCCTTTAGTTCCTGGCGTGTCTGAGTAATGTTTAAGTAGTGTAACATTCTGTCATGTGTTGTTGATACAATGGGGATTATTTTTGAATATAATGGGCCTGATTGAAATGGGAAAGCACTGAGATGCGGAAAGAGGGTGCTAACAATGGGCCCCATGACCCGAACACTTGCATCAGCCCACATCATGATTTCATATTCCTGTGAGACCTCGTTCACTATAAGTGGCTTGAAAGCATATGTTCTCAAGTTTCTTGCGTGACTTGGGTAGTTAGTGAAGTTAAATGTACGATATTCGACATTGCAGTAGCTTTGAACAGATTGGATTTCACTGGTGGACAGTCCCAAATCATACACTATCAACTTTGTATGGGGAAGATTGTGTTGTACAGATGCTATCAAATCTTGAGCTTCTTTGAAGTGATTGCTTGAAAAGCCACTCACCACCACTAGCCTGCATGTGAAGTAGTCAATGCAGGAGCACTCTAATGATTCCACTTGATGTACAGTGGTCTTCAGTTTGAGCTTTTTAAATAGATCTCCATTTTTAAGACACAAAGTGCCAATCTCTGATCCAGATAAAGATTTGCAGCAGAGATTTTCACCAATAAAACCATCTTTGTAGTTGATTGAGTCTGTTTGGATAAATTGAGGACTCTGAACACCATACTCTACAGATTCTTCTTTCATTACTGTGCTATCAGTATCCTCTTGTTGCAAAATGTCACGATGTCCAGCTATGATTAATGGCTCAAAGATCTTCTTTGGCTCCTTCTTGTTAACGTATGATTTTGGCTCTATTGATTCTGAATCTGAAGGAGCCTGCTGTAACCTCTTAATAAGCTTATCCATTGCTGCTTTATGAGTGCTGCTGGTATGTTGTTGACTGGGAGGTACTAGGTGTACCTTCTTCCTGTGGAATACTACTATCACAATACATATGAATGAGATGATAATGAGAGCTAGTTTTCTTGCTTCTATTCTCATTTTTAACAGTTAGCTGACTAAATGATTCTCTCAAGTGCAAGTGGCCTAACAAAGATACAGGACTTCTATCGCAAAAAGGGACAGAGACTCCCCATCTCACTAGTAGTCTCAGTGGGAAGTGGGAAATTACCGGAGGACGAGCTAGGAAATGCTGATGCTCAGGATTTCTTGCTCTTTGGCAAGCACTGGTTCACGACAAAACTCTCGAAAAGAGTCGAAAATTTGTCGACACTGCTTGGCAACGCTGTAAGTGATCTGTGTGCATGATATGCATGAACGTTTTTGGTATCTTTAGAGATAGAGCTACTCATTGTGTCATTGTGTGCCGACTCTTTAGGTGGTGGAAGGTGAACACATTGCTGAGAATGTACAGAGCAGGTGCTTGGAACAGGGGATCTCCTACTACAGACTGAGCCCCCAGCTAGCAGAGGTGATACCTTCTGGGGAAACAGATATTGACAAGCTTATTGAGATGATTCTTCTTACGAAGAGAGCTGTCACAATGCATGGAGAGTTCTCGAAGCTGGTCCTACAATTTCATCAGTTTTCAGAAGCAAACAGAAAAATGACCAGACGATTTCGTTCTAAACCTACAGTCAGACTCCACCGTTCGCCTGCAATTCGTCGGAAATTTAAAAAGAACAGATCTCCATATGATACTTTGTGATTTGTACTCATATATTTTTATGTACACATAATGCATGACATTGTATGTCTCACATTGTGGACGTGACTGGACTGTATGGTTCATCTGGAGACCGTCTGTCGGGTTTGTGTGGTCTATTACAGTGGCCCTCTTTTTACTGCCAGCCGGCCTGGGCTCCTCATCAAACTCCATCGGTTTGAAGTCCCATTCAAACTTGGAATTACTACATGTCATAGCACAAGAAATACAAGTGACAATAGCAGGCACACACAGCTATAGATTATGAATACAGCACTGAGAAAACCAGTGAAAAAAAACAAACAAAATAAAAACACACAAAAAGAGTGTACAAGAGCTGATGTTAGTTTGAATAAAACAAGACACAAAAAAGAATTTAAGTTTATAGAAAAATAAACTAGCTGGGAATAAGTCTAGAGGTATATTGTTATACATGGCCCACGTACACAGTACATAGATAATGGGATGAATTTTCGTACCTTGTTTCATTTTCAGGGACCTCCTCATCATCGTCGCTCTCCTCCTCACCCCCGGCTGCCTTCCACTGGCGGTACCTCTCAATGAGATCCACGAGACAGCTCTTCTTCTTCCCACTCTTAATGAATCGATGCTTCAACAGCTCCTTGGCAGTTGGACGCTGAAAGGAAACAGAACGGACAGGTTGAAAGTAATTCAAAAGCAGTATAAAATTGACTAGCTTTAATGGACAAGTTTAAAAATGAAGTAGAATGCTATGATTCAACACACAGAGAATCTTTGAAGATTGATTTTGCCATGCCATTGAAAACATTTGGCAGATTATGCATAATTTGCATAGCTGCAACAATGCAGACCTGATTATTAAAACTAACTAAATTTGATCTGTTCATGCCATGCCAACTCCTCAATCTCTAATGCAATTATTTACTGGTGCCATAACACAATCTCTTTATATAAATATATGGCTGAACACAAACAATAGCAAAATTGATATAATTCAATTTTGCATTTGTTGCATTGCACTGCAATCACTATTATGGACTCACATTGCCAGGATTCTTGTTCAAGCAGGAAGCAACAAAGTCCTTGAAGGGTTTGGAGTAGTTTCCCTTCAGCTCTGGAGGGTTGCTCTTTGGAATCAGGAAGAGGACTCTCATTGGATGGAGGTCCGAGTGAGGGGGCTCCCCTTCTGCTAGCTCGATCGCTGTGATCCCTAGCGACCAGATATCAGCCTGAATGTGTGTGTGTGTGTGTGTGTGTGTGTGTGTGTGTGTGTGNCGAAAATTAAGTGGTATACGGTATTACATGTTGCTAATGACTGCCATGGATTTTAACAGTAGAATGGGATACTGTATGTACCACTTCCCGCTGATCTTCCATGAAATGTGTCACATTAGCTCAAAAACTGTCTACACAGTATATGATGTAAAATCATAAGACTTTCTAATAAACAGAATTTGCTGTGTTGCTTCCTGCAATGATAAAAATTCATGATATGGGGCATAATAATTATTATTGTCCATTTAGGCACTATAGAGAGTATCCTTTGAAATTTCCTTCTACCTTGTTCCAATTATGTATTACATTCACACTCCACTTAGCCTAGCTTTAACCTTGCTAGCTGGGAACAAGCCTAGGTTAAGCGGAGTGTGAATTATAATTGTAGGCTCCCTCTCCCAAAATAAAGTGGCTTTGTTTCTGTTGGGTGAGGTCTCACAGAGAGCCAGGAAGCCTAGGAATGATACTATGTAGTTATTCTTAGGGTATGTGTGTTACTATAATTACACTTAATCTCTACATGAATATTAATAGCTTAGACCAAATTAAGCGTTACTGATTGTACATTCTTTACTGTAGGAATTTGTTACAACAATTAGAAGATTGAATGTTACCAATGTGAATGTTAATGAGCGTAACCTCCAAGGTGATGCTCCAATACACTCACTGGTGAAGAGAAGAGTTGCCAAGAAACAGATGAAGCGTGAAATCTTGTTGGCCTTACTAATGTATAGTGATGTTGACGTGAATCACCAGAATGAACATGGCAACACAGCTTTGCATTTGGCCACTGAGGTATTTATGGTCTTTATATATACTAACTTCCTGAGTCCCACAAAGTACCATGTAATGTTACATGGATGCAGTTACACTGTGGAGTAATTTAGAAACTTCACTAATTTGCTCACTACTCTCCTGGAGTAATAGAGTGATTAGGTTACGTAGTATATGATGTAATTGAGTCAAGTGTCAGACCATCCATACTCTTGCTTTTTTACTTAACAAAACCTAGCAACATACGAACTCTTTTGTTTTTTAACCTCCTATGCTGTATCATATAATAGAGCGGGGGGTCTGGCCTATGTAGACTGTGTTATTATTTGGAAATAAGTTGGATAATTGCCTCAAATTTTCATTAATTGTTAAGGGTGGTGATCTTCAGACTGTCAAACTTCTTCTGTCATTTGGTGCAAACATCAATGCTGTGAATTCCCAAAAGAGAACGCCACTGGACTTGGTAGCAGGCCCACACCGGCTATTCTGCCGACAGGACTCCACAATTCAAGACTTTACCCTGATTGAACTAACCCCATTGACTCCCACCTCTCCCACCAGCTACGAACGGACACTCTCCTCTCCTCCTACCACAAAATTGGCCACTTCTCAGCATCAACTGAATCGCCGTCGCCGATCACTGACATATGCTGAATCATTAGAAATAGCAGATTTTTTGAAAGCACATGGAGCACTAAGAGGGAAAGAGCTGACCAAGAAGCACAGTCTCTACAGAGAGAAAGAATCCGTACAGAGATTCTTGGATGTCATACCAGCAGATAAAGAGGGTGCTGACGTTGACCCTTCGATGGAAGCTGAAACTCAGAAGAGGCTTATTGACAATGATCATTGGACCGAATCAATACCAAGGCTCTATTATCAATTGACAACGGCCATAGAGTCGAGATTAAGAGATGTGGGTGTTTCATTGTGTAGTTACCCCGATGAAGGATTGGCTCTGGCAGTTCAAATGAAAGAAATGAGAATGCTAAAAGAGGCAGGGAGTAGGATCTTGTTCCTAGATGGAGGAGGAATGAGAGGACTGATCCAGATTGAAATCCTCAGCCAGCTAGAGGAGCAAACTGGACGAAGGATCACAGAGCTCTTTGATTGGATTGTAGGAACCTCTACTGGAGGAGTGGTAGCTCTTGCAATGGTTTATGGTAAGTAAACATTAGTTTGTGCTCTTACACAAACTTCTATGTAAGTATAAAGATGTAAAATATTATGTTTTCTTCTTCTGTATGCTAGCTAAGAAGACATTAAAGGAACTTCGGCAGCTGTATTTTCAATTTGGAGAAGATGTGTTTGGAAAGTCTCGTCTTGGCATGGTGTACAATACTGATGCTTTGGAGGGCATTCTAAAGGACACATTAGGAGACATGTCCATGAGTGATGTGAAGTACCCACGGTATGCCAGCTATGTCAGTTTTACTATTTGATTTTGTAACCATAATTTATTATGTTAATTCTGTTCGTTCATAGAGTACTTGTGCCTGCTGTAAACAAATCGACCATCAACCTCAAACTTCACTTCTTCAACAACTGTTTTGATGACGAGTTCAGTAAAGGTCAGTAAGTTGTAGTACGAATCTAATCTCATAACACACTTTGTAGCTAGACTCTTGACATATACTTGTTTTGTGTATAATATTATTATGTAGAAAAAATATGGAAAGTGGCTCGATACACATCTGCCGCTCCAATCTTCTTCAGTGAATCTGACAACTACGTCGATGGTGGTGTGCTCGCTAACAACCCAAGTGCAAGTGGTCTGACAAAGATACAGGACTTCTATCGCAAAAAGGGGCACAGACTCCCCATATCACTAGCAGTCTCAGTGGGAAGTGGGAAATTACCGGAGGACGAACTAGGAAATGCTGATGCTCAGGATTTCTTGTTCTTTGGCAAGCACTGGTTCACGACAAAACTCTCGAAAAGAGTCGAAAATTTGTCGACACTGCTTGGCAACGCTGTAAGTGATCTGTGTGCATAATATTATGCATGAACGTTATAGAGATAGAGCTACTCATTGTGTCCTTGTGTGCCAACTCTATAGGTGGTGGAAGGTGAACACATTGCTGAGAATGTACAGAGTAGGTGCTTGGAACAGGGGATCTCCTACTACAGACTGAGCCCCCAGCTAGCAGAGGTGATACCTTCCGGGGAAACAGACATTGACAAGCTTATCGAGATGATTCTTCTCACTAAGAGAGCTGTCACAATGCATGGAGAGTTCTCGAAGCTGGTCCTACAATTTCATCAGTTTTCAGAAGCAAACAGAAAAATGACCAGACGATTTCGTTCTAAACCTACAGTCAGACTCCACCGTTCGCCTGCAATTCGTCGAAAATTTAAAAAGAACAAATCTCCATATGATACTTTGTGATTTGTACTCATATATTTTTATGTATACATAATGCATGACATTGTATGTCTCACATTAATTTTTAACTTGTGGACGTGACTGGACTGCTGTGCTGTGCATGTGGTGGGACCGGATGGGTGGACCTGATACATGATCTGAGCTGCTGAAGTAGCACCAGTCACGTGACTTTTGTGGGTAGGGCTGCCGCGCGACACAATTTTGTAATCTGAGATCGATCAGCAATTTTGTGTCACAATAGTACTACAGCTCAAGTGGGAGTAACATCCTAGAAATGGCAGAAGCTCCTTCTTCAAGCAGTGACTCGAAAGATAAGAGGGGGTTTACAACAGGTGCTAATGATCATGCAGCAATTTTCCCCCGCCCTACGCTTGATAGCATTGGCTTGAGTTGGCAATACTACTCAAGGAAAGGAGACCTGGAGAGAACTAGGTCTGCACCTGTTCTGACGCCTCCATCAATATCTCCGGAAGACTTGAGCTTGGATCTAGAGAAGACCCTTGTGAGCAATGAGAGACCTGGTTACGAGGCTAGCAGCGACTCCAATGGTACCCATTCTACTGGAGAGCCTTCTGCTAGCATGTACAGTGACAGTGAAAGCGAAAGCCTGCATAAATCCACATCTACTCCATGTACTCCTAATGTAAGAAGTGGGCGGGAAAAATAAATATTGTGTAATCTAGCATGTAGACTGTAAACTATTGATATTGTAGCTCTGTTTATATTAGTTTGATAAAACTTTTCAAGTTTGAGCCCAGGGTGTAACTAACAATCTCATGAACTATTGGAATGCAATTTTTTTATGCTTATGTAAACTGCAAACAGTGATGTAACACTGATTGATATATTCTCATGGGAGGGTTGTTTTTCTACAGAGAATTCGACGAAAGTCCTCTCTTATTCACAGTATATTCGTAAGTATAACAATTACTGTAGAAATATAATTGAAGTACTGTCTGATTATTATTTATCACATTAATCAATTTACTAGAAACGTGGGCGATCCGAAAGCTTAACTTCCGGTTTGGAAGCAACTACCAGCATAACTAGTGCTAAGGTATGCATCTAAGTCCCTCATGATCGTGTCACCAACTACATGAATGTCAACTTGTAGGCACTGAAGAGAGAACTTGAGCAAAATGATATTGATCCAGATTCCTTTGGGCTTATTCACGTCATCATGACGAACAAATACAAGAAACAGACAAAGAGACCAAAGCTGTTGTTAGCACTGCTCACCTACAGCCAGGCAGATATCAACTTGAGAACAAATGATGGAAGTACAGCACTACACAAAGCTGTTGAAGTAAGTTAGCAGGTCAGGCATTGCAATATATGTAGTCATAATTATATTATTATTGTTATTATAATACAGGAAGGTGATTTGGAATGTGCCAAGATTCTTGTATCATTTGGTGCAAATGTAAACTCTGTGGATCAGAATGGAAAGACACCGCTGGATCTTCTTCGAGCTGATATTGGTGACATGGAGAGTGCTTTCAGTATCTCTTCTACCAGTACAGCAGTCAATGGTGTCCGCATGTCTACTGAGAGAAAGTCCAAACGTAGTACAGATGCTTGGTTGTCCTGGCAATCCAAGAGAGAAAAAATGATAGAGTTTCTCAAGTCCATAGGAGGAGTTTATGGTGACATGGCCCACATCTCGTCATCTGCCCCTGAAGTGATGCCCTTCCCACGTGTACCACTTGTACACCAATCTCTTGGAGATCCACTACCCAACCCCAAAGCCAATATGGAGATCCTCGACTGGGAGACTCACCTCACATCACAGTACAGTGCACTTGACAGGAACATTCACCAGCGTCTTCAAAACACATCATCGGCTGGTGAAGCTTCCTTTTCGTCAGACGAGGCCATTTCCCTGGCTCATCAATTACAAGAGATGCACAAGTTCAAGAGAGGGGGGAGCAGGATCCTGTGTCTGGACGGAGGGGGGATCAGAGGACTCGTTCAGATTGAAGTGTTGAGCCAGCTGGAGAACAAGACAGGAAGAAAAATCACTGAGCTGTTTGACTGGATCATTGGGACGTCTACTGGTGCTGTTATAGCACTTGGGCTAGTCTATGGTAGGTTGTGCTATGCAACTCACAAGTAGTCACAGTGTGTGTACATGTGTGTGCATATTATTGGTTCTTTGTACGAGTAGCTAAGAAGTCTATAGCACAGTTGCGTCAACTGTACTTCAGGATGAAAGACGAAATCTTTGGCCAAACTCGCCACGGTGGTGTCTCATTCAACACAGAAGGTCTCGAGAGAGTACTGAAAGAAGAGTTTACAGAGCACACCTGTATGGATGATGTTAGTTATCCTAGGTATGTTTGTATGTATGTGTGTAGTACTGTGTACATGTTATAGTGAATTAAAATGTTACAATAATTATGGCATTCTCTGCAGAGTACTGATCTCAGCAGTGAAGAAAGAAACCATCAACCTCAAACTTCATTTTTTCAACAATTGCTTTCATGATGAATATTGCAAGCATTGTAAGTGGCATACATTCACATCAGAGGAGCTACGACACGAGTGCGCCTTTGCTGAGCTGGCAAGTCTGTTAATCATGTGACTGCAATACTTCACAATGAGAATTGATCACGTGCACCTGCTTTGCCAGCTCAGCAAAGGCGCACTCGTGTCGTACCTCCTCTGCATTCACATACACAGATGACATGTCACACATACTCAGTTGTATTTATCACTGTTTCAACTATGCAGGGCCTGTATGGAAAGTTGCCCGATACACTAGTGCTGGGCCCGTGATGTTTGGTGAAGCCGACGACTATGTTGATGGTGGCTTGTTAGCTAACAACCCTAGTGAGAGTGGTCTCACAAGAATACAGGAGTACTACAGGAGTCGGGGGGAGAAGCTACCCATATCGTTGGTGGTGTCTATAGGAAGTGGAAAGTATCCAATCAAAGAACTCGGAAGAGTAGATTACTTATTCTTTGGCTCACAAGGATGGTTTGACCTTGCCCATCTCAAGGACAGAGCAGCTAATTTGATGTCCCTTCTGTCTTATGCTGTAAGTAAACTACATAAACAATGTTATCCTCTATCTGAAGCAGAGAATTCCTTCAGGTCATGTAAGAAAAGCAAAAAAAAAAGTATTAATTGTTATTTTTAACAGTTGCAGGAAAAATTTAATGTAAACTGGGAAATAAAACAGCAATGTTTTTCTTGTTTTATATCACCACAGCTTGTTGACACTGGTGTATCGTCCAGCAACTGCAAGAGTCGATGTGAAGAACAGGGTATTCGTTATTTTCGGATCAATCCACGTATGAACCAAGTGGTTGATTCGGGAGAGACTGACATAACGATACTATTGAACATGATCCTACAAGCCAAGAAGGAAATAAACCAGCAACCAGAGCTTGCAAACTTGATTCTCTGTTTTCATGACTTGTCCGAGGCCTGCAGGAGACTGCATGCACACCTCAATGGAGAAGACTGCACTGATGATTAGTTATGTAGCTACAGATTAGCAACCATGTACACTTGCACACTTTATGATTAGAAACTTTCATTGCTACTTCTCATTGTATCACGAGTACAAAACCAGAGAATGAAAGCGGAGTGAGTAAATAAACATACAATTATGAATTCCAAACAGCAGAGCAAATTAAGTCAGTTAAGGTGGTCGTCACACGGTCAACACATCACAACTAAACAGCACCACCCTTTGACTTGATATATTCTTGAACAGTGGTCCAAGCCTCACTTTCCTCACCAATTTCCTACACAGGCAGTTACCTAATAATACACATTTCTAGACATAAATTCCAATAAATGCTCACCTTCACAACAACACAGCTGCACTTGACTACTTTCCTGGGTTTGCCATCCTTGTCAATCTTGCAGAGACCGACCCACTCTCCCAGTTCTTCTTTGTCTTTCACCTACAAAGTGAACAGACACTTACATAATCTTTTAAGTAAGGTAAGCCAAGTAAACAATTGTAGTAGAACCCTATGGTACAACTAAATGACTGATTCAGACAGCATAGTGATTCCGGATAAGAGCTATTCCTCACAGAACTCAGTAGAGGGAGCTCATACTTCATCATTAGTCAGTCAGAAACAACACACCACAATATGCAAACTACAGAATAAAGTAGGATACCTTGAGGAAGCTGATCTGGTGCTCATTGCACAGTGCCTCGACAATCCTGATGTAAGCAGCTTCGGTGCAGTTCATTGCCAGAATACAGAGCAATGCATCACGTCTAGGGTAAGGAGGCAATAGCGAACATAAAGTCAAAACATTCTACAGGACAGACATGTTACACGACTCACTTATCAAGAGCTTTGACAGCTTCTCGAAGGCCTCTAGCTAGCCCATCGTGGATCAGAGACACACGAAGCACTTCCTTCAAGGCATCTTTGATGTTCATCCCTTGTGAGACATCACCTCTGGATAAGAGTTTATTACCAATTATAATCTACTCCATTTTCAAACATCCATAGTATACTTGTGACATTACATACCCTTCCGTGTCAGCCATGCTTGACCGGTTTCCTCGCTGCACATGTGGAGAACAACACACGGTAAAGAAGAGGGGAAAAATCACACATAACACGGCAAAACCGTTTAAAAAACACTCCAAAACGAGAAAATCAAGTTGCTCTTGCATTATGATAGCCAAAGAAGACAAGAACTTACATGATTTCTCCAAGAAAAGCAGATGTAAAATACCTCCCACAGACCAATGCGTCTTCCTAGGAGAAAAGAGGCAGGGCAACCCACGTGGAAAGCTTTTATGTCTGAGCATGCGTGCACGTAACTCCAATTAAAGAGCACCATACAATGGTGGCACTGCAGTGTAGTTCCTCACGATTTTTGCAGTTGTTGGAGTTTCCTGGCCGAGTACCGAACAGAGCTAGAACATACAAAGAAAATGGAAGCAGAAGAATTCACATGGGAACCTAGTAGTCTTCCATTCATCTTTGCACCACCATTCTTCATCACTTTGGTCGCAGTACCTTTGTGCAGTAATATTTTATCACCTTTTTTTGGCGAGAGACTCTTCCCTAAGATAAGATCGTTCAAACCACTGGATAAAGCAGTATTCCGCACCATTCTAGGCTCAACAATTCATGCAATTGTTGTATTATCGTTATCTGTGTACATCCTTATCAATGGACTAATGGGGACCAATCGTTTCTTTTCAAAATCACCACTTGGTTTCTTGTCGATGCAGATTGCATTGGGATACTTTGTTGGAGATTTTATAGTGGTATTACTTGATCCACACTTGCGGAAAGACATCTCGTACACAGCCCATCATTTGGCTGGAATAATTGGTGTTTCACTAGGATTATATCACCAAGGAAAGTACATGTTCTTTATTGTGTATCGTATGGTTGCAGAGGCATCTACCCCATTTCTAAATGCCTTCTTGATTTTTCGTATGACCCACAATATGGATAGCCCTTGGTTCACGTTTGTTTCCTTTGGAATGATGATTACTTTCTTCCTGTTTCGGATTGCAGTGATTCCTTGGCATTGGTATGAACTTCTTGCTGCTGTTCTTCATCCTGCAGCATCTGACTTTATTCCAGTGTTCTTTAGGTATTGGTTAGGCATCAACTATTTGGCGTTCGATATACTCAATCTTTTCTGGCTCAGAAAGATGGTTCGAGGTGCCATCAAGCATCTGAGGAGTATTTCAAAAGAGAAGGCTTGATGTCATTGATAGGCATTTTGTATGTACCATTTTGTTGTGTTTATTTATATTTATTATTTATTCAGCATGATTATTATCAAGTCAAGTGCTCTAATGCATGCAAGAAAATGAGGCGTGGTCGATATTTGTGCGCGTGGGTCTCACGTGCACACAATGGGCGGCTGGGTGTGTCTTGCATGTCTAAAATCGATCACAGAGCTTCAAGTCGACCGCAAGTTGTGTGCCTAGCCTGGAAACTAGTGCAAGAAATCAAACAGTAAAGTGATGACTCTATAAATAGGCAACCTGTTGTGTGAAGACAAGAAAGCCGTCACAGAACTAGATCAAATTTACACTTGTAAACGTGTAATTTTGTATTGGAACCTTTTATCGATAAAAATCACCTTGAAAGTGTGCTCACCAAGTAAATTCCTACTGTCATTGAATACATTTATAAAGATGGGGGGCTGCACAAGTTCTCCAGAGAAACCAAAGACCAAGTCAGACAGCGTTTCATTTACAAGTCAGCCACACACACATACCAGTGCTGCTGCACCGAAGTTTGACGCCCATGGCGGTCACGTATCAATGCAACAACACCGTGGATATGTTAGTGGGCCTTCACAGCCCCACCAGCCACGGATTTCCAACATAGGAGGGCCCATGCAAACCAATAATCCTTTCCAGAGGGCTAATATGGTGGGTGGTGGGCCTGTACACGTTGCAGGTGGTGGTGGGTCAGGTGCCCTCTCATTTGTGGCCCTCTACGATTACGATGCCAGAACAGCTGAGGATCTGAGCTTTGGAAAAGGTAAAGATGTTCAATTGTGTGTCAGTTTGCTAATAATTTTCTTATAAGCAAAACTCTGTGGAGTATAGTCGTGTTACCAAGTTTAACCCAAACCATAGACAGCTTGTGTTGAAACTAGCTTTTAATAATCTCGCCTGAATCTGGAGAATTCTTAGCAAATGAAGGAACCTAACTATTTGTTTTGTTGAGAGCAACAATTAATATTGTTACTAAAAATACCATGCACATACATAGACATACTGGTTATATAGGGTAATGGTACCTAACTGACCTTAGTTTTAGCATGATTTCGTTCTGTATTTAACTGCGACCAACTGTCTGATGGGTTGTGTTCTATTTTATGTTGAAGAGCACGTTTCATTGTTCACTGGCAGTAGCTTATGGGATGTTTACATCCTGTTGGTGTGTGATGTCAAACTGTGTGTGTGTGTGTGTGTGTGTGTGTGTGTGTGTGTGCGTGTGTGTGTGTGTGTGNATGTGTGTGTGTGTGTGTGTAAGAGAGAGAGAGAGAACTTACAGCTTGACAAAAGAATTGGTTGTTCAAACTTTATGGCAGAAACACCCCTTGTTTGGTAGATTCACTATTATTGAACATCAGTACTTGTTAACTATACTATATCATCACTTGACTGTGATGTTCAGGCTCATCATTTTTAAGTATTTATCTTGATATTCATATCCTAGACTTGTGCATGACATTGGATGGCTAGTGGCGCAAATGACAGCCTGTGAATATAGTTTAAAAGTTTCCCCTCTCAATCCATCTAGTGTGTATGTGAGACATTCAGTCTAGCTAGATAGGGAGAGAGATGGTATAGGAAGCCTTTGGTTACCTGTGGCTTGTGGCAGATGTTGCTGTGCTGTAGCTCTATGTGTGTTGTATCCATGGGTATACTATGTGTTTGTGTTTGTCGTGTTTGCCTATGTTTGCATTTGTGTGTTTTGTCCACTAATCTTGTTTGAGTCACTCTCTGGTTGTATTGCCCATTGCCGTAGTCATTGAGGTTTTGTTTGTTGTAGTTCAGTGCGCATAAACTTCTGTACATTTGTTTTGTGTACCTTGTGCCTGGTTGACTTTTAAAGTTGTGTTTTTTAGTCAATTTACTTCTCCTTTGTGTAGTGCGTAAAGTGGGAAATTTGTGCGTTTTTCACAGTTGCAATCAAACCATGAAAAATCAGAACTTAGAAGTTATTTTAAAGCTTATCCAGCCAGTGAATGTTAAATGATCCTTGAAAAATGTGAATATTTCAATAGATAGGGGAGCTTACACTATATAGGAGCCACTGTGGCAACATATATGTACACATGTGACACATCCACATGTCAATCGAACATACATGTGTTGTGTGTGCGTGTCTGTGAGTGTTGTTATGTCTTACTTCAAGAGAGGCACTCCAGGTAGTAGATTGAGATAAGAGAGAAAAGGGGGACATCCATAATACACACATTCCTAACAGCAAGGGAGACTATACCACTCCCTTGTCCTATGACATCACTCTTCCTCACACACAAGCTATACCAACACAGCAAGGTCACCGATCATTAGAACAAGCTAAGCCTTACGTTTTGGGAACTTAAATCACCCAAGGTTTACTATTGTGAATAGGCTGCTGTGTTTGTGTGGAAGTGCAAGTGTGTGTGCTTCCCCTAGTTTCCTTTGCCATTCTCTCGGCTTGTGTAAGTGTTGTGTACTGTGTGTATGTGTGTGTCACACTTAATCATCGTGGTTGCATAGCAACACAAAGGTTGTGAATCGTACATCCTGCAGCTGATGTCATATCTGGGGAGGTGGGTCCCTGATAAGTGGCTAATTGTGATAATTGTAATGTCCTATTGTATTTGACCTATTGTATTATTTTGCCTGCAGTGTTAGTAGTTGACTTGTTGTGCTAGTCCTGTACTTCTGTTGGTAGAAGCACTCTTGTATGTGTCCAACTAACTGTAGTCTTCTGTGTACATTCTTGTAAATTTTCACACACATAGTATGCACTCTATACACACACACACACACA